>JAHXMU010000051.1:818087-866002 GCA_019455685.1 Philornis downsi | reverse complement strand
CTGGGTGAAAGCCAGATATCCTAGCCACTAGACCATATGGGATATGATCAACGTGATGCTTAAACATTTATGCCTTTCAAGATGACGCATGTTGGTGTTGTGTAGATAGTTTTAGCTGTATACGAATATCAGTGTGTTCATTTGAAACTTGGCAAGCTTGTACAGTACTGGGCCCATTATAATAATTCATGTGTGAGCAACCAAATACAAATATAAGTATGAGTTTTTTTTTGCCAGTACCTTGTGTGTACTGTGTAAATTATAAGGAGAAATTCATAAGCATAAAATGAAGCATAAAAATAACTCTAAGATAAAAAAACACAAAAATGGCAATGCACACAACGAAGCCGGTAATTTGTTGGGTGTGCGTGTGTATATGGTGTATGAGAATTTAAAATATCTCATCTGTGCATAAATTGGCCTTGGAACAGCTACCTAAAGAGAGTTCGGGTAGGTTAATCGTTGTCTCCTAGCTGGCATTCTCTTGCTCTTGCATCTTCTCTTAATGTGTTAGTTGTGCATTGAGATAACATAGAAATCTATTAATTATGTTCAATAATAAGTAGGTAATGGTGAATGTGAAGGGAATTTGTAAATACATTACGAAGTAAATGGAAATAATATAGGGATGTGGATTGTTAAAACAGAAAATTAAAAAAAAATGAAGTCTTTAAGGTGAAACTGTCATACCGCTCTCAAATCAGACCGAAAATTTGCTGTCAAATGCAAATAAAATGCGCATATAAATATGTGTGTGCACAAATTTATAGTATGATATATCCGTGTTTTGCATACAAGATGAGCACTTTCTCCTCCACATAATATACGGAGTAATTCTTATATACGATTTCTAGGGGTATAATTTACACGGTATTGTTTTTTTTTTTTGCGCGGGGTGTATAAGATTTCCTCATGCTTATTTTTAGATATATGTTGCAATGACGTCCCTGTTTATAAATGTAATTTGTTTTCGCTTGCACTGAATTATTAAAGATCCCAATATTGTACAAAGCTAGACACTTATAAATACTTGCAAAAATATTTTCTAGCTTGGATCTTCTAAATATTCAAGCCAATAGACTCTATGTGATATGAATACACTCGATAACAAGTCACTTAAATTGAAAAAAAAAAAACTCTCAATATGTATTTTTGATTTATATTTATTTGCGAATGGAGTGTTGTTTTTTTTTTCTTATTTAGCCATTGATGTTGTGTTATTTTGGAAAAATAATGAATAAGTAAAAGTAATGCAAAAACAAACTTCCCATACCGGGAATCGAACCCGGGCCTTCTGGGTGAAAGCCAGATATCCTAGCCACTAGACCATATGGGATATACGAAGAGCAGGGGACATGTACAGATTCGTTTCGGTGTCGTTTAGAAATCTCAACATATTCTGGCTATCAAATCAATTAGAATTTTCATTTTACATCTGGAATGCAGTTGTAATGGATTCTACTTTTTTTTCCTTTCAAATGGAACGTACTCGTATTGCGTGAATAGGAATCAAATTAAAGATAAACTTTGAGATTAGACTGCAAGTGCATACATTTTTGTTCCAGTATGTAGCATTAGATGTTTTGTGAAGATATTTTCTTCAAAAATTATTAGAGAAAGTTACTTTAAAATTTTTTTCAACGGTACGATAACAAATGCCGCCAGTTTATGGATAATGTAAAATAAGACTTTCCAAGTATTTTTGGTTTATGAAATACTAGGAAAGTACAATTCACAAATGTGTTACTTTTGAAATATCGTTTTGAATGGACAGACAAAATTAGCTTAAAAAGTAGAACATTTCTTACAGGCGAAATATATTCCTTACTCCTGCAAAATGGAGTTTTTTTTGGGAAATTTTTTAAAAATGCAACATTCTGGAGATTTTTAAAACCGTCATTCTTAACTATGAATGAAAACTATGCACTACATATAGCTTGAAATCGTAAACCTTTAGCGACTCTTAACGTGGTATTCAGTAACTTTTAAAGAATCTGCCGATTTTACAGCCGGAATAAGTTGAGCCTCCTGTAGAACTTTTTACTGGATGTTGTGAATATGTTGCTCTCTTTTTTTTTAATTTTTTTGCATGTATGAATGTTTTGGAACTTTCCTTTTTACTGTTCCTAAAAAAAACGAAGAAGCATATTGTAAGATAGCAACAGGACAAAAGAAAGTTATCTTCCCATACCGGGAATCGAACCCGGGCCTTCTGGGTGAAAGCCAGATATCCTAGCCACTAGACCATATGGGATATAGAAGAAGAGCTATTGTGAATTACATCATTTGCATTGACATTTTTCTAAAGAATTATTATTAAAGACTTTTTACTTTGTTTTTTCTTAGAATTTCAAGTTTGTTTTGAATTCTCATCTCGTAAGTGTTTGATGATGTCCACCACCAAAAAAAAAAAAAAAAAATCTATAAAGAGTACAACAGTCGCTTAAAAGAAACAACAATTTGGGTTGAATTTTGTCTGGTTTTTTCCTGTTCATTTCCTTCACATTTTATTGACTAATTTTCTTCTTTTTTAATTAATTTTTTTAGTTCTAATATTTAGTAGAATTTTGTTTTACGAAACCAACTACTTCTTAACACACACGTACATTTTTGAAAAAACCAAAAGAAAAAAATTCTCAGAATCAATTTTTGAACTATTTAACACCACCTAAAGCAAGGTATAATTATCGCAAGCGTGGTGGAGGAAAACACTCAGTCAATCGTGCTGCTCACAATTAAAATATCAAAATTATTATTAATTCTCTAGGAAAATAAACATTTTCATTTTTACAAAAATACAAATATGGTTTTCATTTACCGTTTCCTCTTTCACGTAAGCGATAATTATACCCCGCCTTTTAGAATCTTTACATTTTTTTCTTTTCGTTTCTATACTTAACAAAGTTTTCTATTTAAAAACAAACCTTCATCATAACCTACAAAAAGTAAAAAAAAAACCTCGAAATTTATTAATAATAAAAACAAAAATTTATTTTATTTATTTTTATAGCAACAGCAAATCAGTCAATTTTCGTGAGGAACCAAGAAAATGCGCAATACCCGTACAAATTGAAAACCGGTGTACATTTTCATCTGTACATAAATACAGCGCCTTGTGGGGATGCTCGCATTTTTAGTCCCCACGAAAATGACTCGAGTGTTGATAAACACCCAAATAGGTAAAAATATCTTTACAAATATTATTCCTATTCTATATAATCTATATTCTACTATTGTATATTTTTTTTGATTTTAAGAAAAAAAAGTCGATTTTCGAACGAACCAAAAAGAAAAAAATTTACAAAATATTTCTTTTGTAGACCAAGTAGAGTAAAGATTTTTTCTATACTAAACCAAAAAAGAAATTAAAACACTCTTTGTACAAGAAAAACTGACAATTTCTGAAATAAAAGTATTTAAAAATAGCGAACTCTTTTAACAAACAGCGCGCGCTACCGAAAACAATGTAAAATTTAATACAAAAAAAAATACCGCCTTCCCATACCGGGAATCGAACCCGGGCCTTCTGGGTGAAAGCCAGATATCCTAGCCACTAGACCATATGGGAGGTTAGTAGTGGTAATATCTCTTAAATGTTTCATTTGATTTACTATTTTTAAATACTTTTCGTTCGGAAATTCTTGTGGAAACTAAATCAAGTTTTTAGATTTATGATTTGTTTTGGAACTAAACTGAACTCAATTATCAGTAACTTTTGTATATTTATGCATAACCTCCACCATGGGAAGAAGTGTATTGGCCCATAAATCTCGCCATATTTGCGGATATTATTGAACAGGCAAATCGATTTCAATTGACTCTGTCCGTCTTATTGTTAGTGTTTGATGTGGGACAGGATGCTTTGGTTTAGCCTAATTATGGCTTATAATTCTGAGTTGTTTTTGACACAGTTGAGGTGATGTAAGAAATGGGTTAACCGCAAGTTTATTTATTGGGTTGGAAAGTGATTTGAGTTTTTTTTATGAAAATGAAATATATGTATATATTATCCACCCGGGTCCAATATCTTTTGCCAACTTTCAGGGAGTGGAATGAAATTTGTGTTCTTTACTCAAAAAACTTGATCCAGATGATTTTTGGTCTGCCCATTTCAAGTAATAGTTTTCCGTCTAATAATTTGCTCGAGAATAGAACAAGTGCTATTCAGAAGGTGCCATATCAGGAGAATAAGCTGGGTATGGCAGCATATCCCATTCAGAGTTTTTGGATTGGAAGTATTGCCATACCTACATATATCGCATTATAATTCTGGCCTTTTCCGATCATTGTATTTTCCGGTAGAAACTAGAAGAAACAATTCCCTCCAAATATGCCAAACAGATAGATTCACCTTTTTTATGCTTTGAGCCGGTTCTTTTTCGCTTCATAATCTTAGTGGTGATGCGCTGCAAAAATTGATTATTTGATATTTAAAACTCAGATCACAAACGTCAACGCGATGACACAAATTTCTTTCATTAACTTCAACTGGTCTTCCAAATCAAAATTTCTAGATCGAAATTTTGACACTTTTGACACTGGCGTTCTGTCAATACATTTCGTCCATACACATCGGACAACTTTTTCCCTCTTAGAGAGTAATTATATTTCCGGTGGTGAAGAAAGAAAAATATGCCGAAAATACTGTTTTCCACTTTCCATATTTGACAGGCACCAACCAAAACTGTTGCATAGAATCAATCGATCTTTTTTATAAGCAAGTCTTGCCACATCAGCTGCAAAAATATGTAATGATCATGCGGCTATAGTGTGAAGTTGGCTGTGAAAAAATAAAATCAGGCCATCTGTCGAAAAAAAACGAAATCACTTTCTGAACAATTGAATATAAATTTCTTCCTTGTTTAAAACCTGGGACATTTTCGCACTCAAAAATGTGAAATATTGCGAAATATCGAATTTTATTATTATTATGTGGACAAAAGGGTGTTGGGAAAGATATTTTAGATTTAGATTTTTTGATTTAAAAAAGTTCTTCTATCATGACCCAAGGCTGTAATTTTCATTACAAGTACACTATGTGTAGTTGTGGTCGTTTTTAAAAGAAAACATCTTCATTGCGCTTGTTGTCTTGAGATCAGACGTCACCGAAATTGTCACTCTAATCTGGTACACGATAGATGGATACAAAGTCTACCACTCAGAATTGAATGCACTCAAAATTATATATATAACTGAATAGACGCGAACCGAAATCTGTAATTTCGAAATTCCGAAGACTATTTTAGTATTGGATCCATTTTTTAAGTTCCATTTTTTCCTACTTTACACGTTTTATATGGCATATATTGAAGGCTTATGGACCGGTATTGTATTGTAGGTTTCTTAAAATATTTCACAATGAAATTCGGCAAAAATCGCTTATAAGGCTACAATTTTTTTCCAAATCGTCATTGAAACTGCCCTACAACTTGTAAGAAAAGTAATCAATGTGAATTATAACGTGTGAGCTAAATAAAATATGCTTTATTTGGTGCTTTTCATTGTTTCTTTACATATATATGTATGTAGTTTTGAAATGATCTATTTGAAATTGCCTCATCATTTCTTCACAGTGGAAATGCGAAACCAACAATCAATATGAAATCTCTATTTTCTCTACAATTTGGGCACTTCCAGCTTCTTTGAGTATGACATTCAAAAGTTTCTTCCTTCCTCTGCATCATATGTGCTTGCACGGCCAAAAAATCCAGTCGCTATTGAAGAAACTGCCGAATAACATGCAATATTTTGACCTTTTAGAAGGCAATTAGTTTGAAAAAACTCTGGGCAAAAATAGGGCAATTGATTTTAACAAGCTTCTCTTGAGGAGAATTTTTTATTGCCAAAATCATTCGCCATAGACAAGATTAGGTGGTAATCACCAAGCTCCTGAATCTTCTGACGAGTTACTAACGTTATGTGTGACCTGGCGTTTTTCTGATAGAACACAATTCCTCTCCCATTGGCCAAAGCTGGTCGCTTCTGGGCGAATCTTTCCTATAGACTGTGCAATTATTGACAATAAAACTGCTGGCCGTAGGAGAGCTACTCATAGTAGGTGATTCCCGGCAAATCCCACTAAACATAAAGCAAAATACTTTGACTGACAATCCTGGCTTAAATACTGTTTGTACCGGCTCATTGCGATTCGACCGTGACCAGAAATGGATCGGTTTTGTTGCGATTTAGTAACGATTCAGAGATGGAAATTCGGTGTATGAGGTTTTTTTTACGGTAACTGGTGTGGCATCCTTACATCGAGCTTTTTTTTCTTGTGTCCAGTCTTATTCAAGTGGTTCAAAATAGATTTTCCCTGCTATATTATATATAAAGCTTAAATGACGGTCGAACTTTTTTCATAATTCTATCGACATTTTCGACAATGGGTCTTCCAGAAGGACCCAAAGTTTATCGTAATTTTACTACTGAAGCATCAGGACCATAACTACTATTCAAATTTTCAGCCGCCTGGCTGACATTTTTGCTTTTATCGAAGAAAAACTGTAACTGTATCGAATTTTCTCATTGTTGGTGTCCATCTTTGACGCGCGCTCAAACAATACTGAGTCAAGCGGTTGTAAAACGGTCTGAGTAGTTTTTTGAGTACGAAATCTCAGCTTTATTAATGCTATCTAGTGTAATCCGTCATATATTGGAAAAATAATGGATTTCTTTTTGCTATACTTTATATTATACATACTTGTATTATCATACAAATATTTCCAGTCGATTTGTTAGCTAATGTTGACAATAAAGTGAAAGATTTCAAATTCTAAAAAGGCATAGCGAATCTTGCAACAGACGCTAAGGAAAATAAATTTTCCTTCATTCAATGATTTTGAGGTACAGGAGAGCTTCTCATATTTAAAGGAGCTTGCTGCTTAATGGCAATTCGTAAAGCCAGTTTTAGAGGCTTTTGGTAGTAAATTTGTCAACATCGATAGATAACTGATTGTATCGGTGAACCTGCGATTAGGTGCACGATAGTTGAATTTACTAATCAACATGCCACGACCAGTGTTGTGGCAGACATTTTGCCTGAATTCTATTTCATTTATCTCAAGAAAATAAACAATTTTCCACGAGTCATGTTTCAGAGGACGTTTATTAAAGTTGGTGCTACACTTCAATATTGCCTTTCTTCTAATCATTATTTGCATCAAGATGTTGAAAATATAAGCTGTCATTAGCTGTCAATCGCTATAAGAGATTTTGGTTTATTTCCTATTCGCGTTTAGTTCTAATACACCTTAACTTGTCCTTTGTAACAGACAAAGCGAAATTCTTCTCCATTCAATAAATGAGATATAGGAGAGAGTTTCTCGTATTTAGTGGGTTTACTCGCTTTCTATTTTTGGACTCGTGAAGGAGCTTTCTGCTTAATGGCAATTCTAAAAGCCAGTTCGAGAAGCTTTTACTAGACTTGTGGACGTCGAAAGAAAGGTGATTGTATCGGCGCTAAACCTACGATTACGTGCGCGATTGTCGCTTTTTCTATTCACCATGCCACGAATGACCAATCCTATTCCACTTATCTCAAGATAAACAATTTTCCACGAGTCAGGTTTCAGATGACTTTTATTAAAGTTGATACTGCACTTTACTCTTGCCATTCCTCTTATCAGCAGCATCATACTGAAAATATAAGTTATCATAAGTTGTCAATCGCTATAAGAGATTTTGGTTTATTTCCTATCCACGTTTAGTTCTAATACACCTCATCTTCTCCTTTGCAACAGACAAAGCGAAAGTAAATTCTCCATTCAATAAGTGAGAAATTGGTAGAGAGTTTCTCGTATTTCATGGGTTTACCCGGGTTCTATTTTTGGACTCATGAAGGAACTTTCTGAACTTTCTCTTTCAGAATTGCCATCTGAAAGCCAGTTCGAGAAGCTTTTACTAGATGATTGTATCGACGCTAAACCTACGATAACGTGCACGATAGTCGTCTTTTCTAATTACCATGCCACGAACGACCAATTTTGCGGCAGACATTTTCTGAATTCCATTCCATTTATCTCAAGACAACAAACAATTTCACGGTTTTACGCTGAAGATGCGTATGTGCTTAAGGCAATCACGTGTCATGTTTCAGGTGACTTTTATTAAAGTTGGTGCCAGACTTTACTGTTGCCTTTCGCGTTATCATCAGCATTATGATGTTCAAAATATAAGCTGTGTCACTCGCTGTAAGGATTTTTGGTTTATTTTGTATTCGCGTTTAATCCTAATACACCTTTTCATCTTCCCCATTGTGGAGGTTATACAAGTATTCGGATCCCCCGACCTACCTTAGCGCATTACCACTCGTTCTTTTGTTTTTATTACAAAAAAAAAAAAATTGAAAAAAGAACCATCCCTCTTTTTGTTCACTTGAAATTTACCTCATTTTTGACGTAATTTTCTTTTGTTTTTTCTTCTTTTCTTTCACTCTTTCTTCTCTCGTTCCTTTCTTTCCTCCTCTTTATTTCCTTTTATGTAATTTTTTCCGTTGTTTTCTTCTCAATCATTGTTTACAATTAATTTTTCTTTCAATTGAAATTTTAATTAATATGTGTCAATATAAACAAAAAAATATTAACCATGTCTCTTTTTTTTTTCTTCTAACAATGCTCTCTCTCCTTTACTTCCCGCTCTCTCTCTTTATCTCTCTCTCTCTCTCTCTCTACTTATGTCTACGTCTGAAACATTGTGGAATTTTTTTAAAATATATCAAAAATTAAATTTTTTGATTGAATTGATGAATTATTGTATTATGTTGCTGTAAAAATGTCTATTTTTGTTTTCTAACACATAATTTTTTTCTCAAAATCGAATATCGAAATCTTTCATAAAACTCAATAATAATATTGAAATGCAAAAATCTTGAAAAAAAATGAAATAAAACTACTACTACACTACCTACCTACTACTACCTACACACATATAGAAAAGCACGTGGTCAATTGCGTACAAAGATCGAGTCCGGCGAAGGTACTATACCCGTGAAGAGCAGTGATGGCATCCAAACTTGGGATGGTGTTTTAGAGGTAAGTTTGAATATGAACATAAACAAATGATAACTCTGGTAAATACTACTTGTTTTGGCGGATTCTTTGCAACATTTGCAGTTTTTTTCTCTTTAATTGAAGCTAAATCGGCCTTAAGGCTTAAAATTACAATCCTGAATAAATAAATAAAATTAAATTAAAGTTTGTACATTCAGAAGACATTCATATGTGATTTGTTTGGAAATACAAATTTCATTATTCTCATTCACTCTTATTTCTTGTAAATTTACTATGCTTCCATCTAATTGAACATTGAGTGAACATGTACAGAAATCCACATGTACAGAAATCCACAATGGGTTTATTGAGTTTCCGGTTAGAGAGCTCAAAATTGTGATATCTGGATTAGTTAGCATTTGGTATTTACAGAAGCATTTCTCTGGTATGGCAATTTGTTTGACAAATATTTTAACGATTTAACATATGTACTTGTATATAATAAAATTTTCTTCAATAGGGTTGATTTTGCTTAAAATAAATTGATCAATAGTTTCAATATATTTCGTACCGTTAATGCTTATAATAACAATAAATAGTCACTGACTTTTTAATCAATCAATCTACCTGTATTCAGAGAACTTATTCCAATGTTTCTCAAAATAAGTAACTCCTTTTTTTTGTAGTGATATCTTTTTTTATGGGCCCGTCTTAAACATAAGACATACATAATTCAATTTCAGAAATTTTGTCTAAGCTTAAAATGACACTATTAATCGATGTTTTCCAATCGTACAATGCCTTTCAATCGATTCCCAGACTTTGTATAAGGGCGGTCCCGAAACTAAACGACTTGACATATAGATGGCGCATGCAATTTGAAAAAAATATTGTAGTGAAAAGTGACAACATTAAGTTTCAAGGCGCCACGTTATTTAGTATTTTTATTTGAGTAATGAAAAGTAAACGATCTCAGGGAATTTGTAAACATGGTCACCGTAATGTGATTTGAATTTATGTTCATTTGAAAGGTCTCCAATATAAAAGCCGAGCTAAAGCCTACTCTGGGGGCGGTCTGTTCCTTCGTTTACCACTGTAAAATATTGGGTAGCAGAGTTTAAATGAGGACGTACGAGCTGCCAAGATGAACAGAGTAGTGGTCGACAAAATGAGATGTCCACGCCAAATACAATCCACAAAATGAAATGATAGGCATTTTAAGAAGCTGTACGTAAGATGGGTGCCGCGCTTGCTTCCAAGGGAGCAAAAAAGCGTCGTAAATATGTTTCAGTAGAGTGTTTGGTGATGTTTCACCGCAATAAAGCTGAATGTACCATGATTGAGACATGGGTGCATCACTTCCAAAGAAAACTAAAACAAAACAACAGTTAAAACAGTGGACTAAAATGAGAGAATCATGTCCAAAGAAGGCGAAGACGGTTCCATCTGCAGGCAAGGTGATGGATGGACTCTGTTTTTTAGGGATGCGCATGGAATTATTTTCTTAATTATCAAATAATAACAAGAATTTTTATCTTGTTATATAGGTTGATTTTCTTTCTATATTTTGAATTCAAACTAATAATTTGTGAAGTACTTCTGGTCGCTCCAAAATAGGCCCACGGCCATCCGGGGTTCGCTGACAGAAACACCCTTTAAGTTATCGAACTGCAAGATATGGAGTGGCGGTCCCAGAACTAGCCTATCTAACAAAGAAGACACAAAACCTTTGGGACAATTGTTCTTCATTTTTCAACTTAATCTCCTTTTAGCTCGATACACTTTTTCCAGCTATATATTCAGTAGATTATATATCCTGTTTATAGTCTCCTTCAAATACTCACTAATCGCAGACTTCATCTCTTCATTGTTGGCAAATCTTTCACCACCGAGGCATTTTTTCAAGTTTGGAAATAGAAAATATTTCAAGAGGGAGATAAATCTGGCGAATAAGGTGCGTGATGAAGCAATTTAAACTTTAAGTCATTCATTTTGGCCATCACAATAGTGGATATGTGAACTTTTTTTCTGATAAAACAACACTTTCTTTTTCGCCAAATGCGGCCTTTTTCCATAATTTCATTACCTAAACACTGCAAAAAAAAAATTAGCATATTATTCACCGTTGATGGTTTTTCCTTTCCGAAAATAATCAATAAAAATAATCTCGAGTGCATTCAAAAAAAAAAAAAAAAAAAAAACAGACGCCAGATTGATTATCCCATTCCAATCGATTGTTTAGACTATTCCTTTGTCGTCTCAGGTGTGAAGTGGTGGACCCATGTCTCATCCATGGTTATAAATCGACGCAAAAATTCGGCTTCATTGCGGTGAACATCACCAAACACTCTACTGAAACACCTTCACGACGCTGTTTTACCTCTATTGAAAGTAAGCGCAGCATCCATCTTGCTCACAGCTTTCTCATCTTCAAATCTTTAGTCAATATGCGATGTATAGCACTTTTTGAAATAACTATCTATTCATTTTGTGGATTTTCTTAACCGTGTCTGACGTGGACAATTCAATAGATCGACCACTATGGTGTCCATTTTGGCAGCTCGTACGGCCTGGTTTAAATAATATTTTCAATATTTTCAGTTCGTAAACGAAGGATCAGATCCCCTAGAGTAGAAATTAGCTCAGCTTTAATACTGGTTGAACTGAGACCTTTCGAATGAAAATATGGAATTACATAACGGCGATCAATTTTTTTTAAATGTTTACAAATTCACTGAGTTTGTTTACTTTTGATGGTTAAAACAATAATACTAAACAATGTTGCTCCTTGAAACTTAAAACATATGTTTTATGAGGTTGCCACTTTTCACTAAAATATTTTTTTTCGGCTAGTTTTGGCACCGCTGTCCTAACTGTCGCTCAAAATAGAGACTTTTGGTACGCATTGTACAATTTCTGTATGGTTAGACCAGAAAATTCCATAAAAACAAGATATGATCCAATTATGGTTAATGAAATTTTTAACAAAAGTGACTTAAAATAGAGATCTACTGCGGCACTTGCTAATTCTGTAGGGGATAGACCAAGGAGATCCAGCGACAATAGCTTGTATTCTAAGCGCTACAGATGATCGAATTAGATTTGTTACTACTACGAAAATTTAAAGAATGATGTGATCTACACTATCAAATGCAAGTAATATCAATAGAATTAGTTATATAAACCAGCGTCCATATAAAATCTTAAAACCTGTGACTCTTTTAGTAATGTCATGCATAGTCTACGTTAGAAACGATTGAGTTATTTGTTAAATAAATTGTATATTGCGTATTTATGGTGTTTGCATTTTGGCCAATTAAAAACAAGCGCTGCAGCCTTTTTTATAACCAACTTGCAATGCGATTTTCATACCTAAGATATCGATAATCTTGCACACTTTCAAGCTCCGATGAGACCATATCCTTGATTGTTTCATTTCTTTAAGAATGGTGAACAATTCAGTGAGTCGGCATCAATGCTCTACACTTTAGCGGCTCTTTCTGGCATCTCCCTGTTGCTGAGCTTGTAACTTTTAAACAAATGATGCTACATATATCCAAAATGTTATATTACACAGAAAAAGTATAAATTATTGGAATAAAGTAGTGTTTTGTACACGTGGGAAAAATTCTTACGTTTGGTTGAAAAAATGACCAATTATTTAAAATCGTTATAAAATCGAATAGTCAATGGCAAAAATAGGAAATTTTTAAAAAGAGATTGCACTTGTTGGGGAAAGGACTGAACACAGCTACGACTAACTGTGTCTGGGAGAACGATAGCTGCCAAAGTCGTTTACGAATATTACTAGAAATCTTTATAAATCTTCTTAAAAACTGATCCAATCTAGCATTTGCCAAATCGTAGCTGAAAGTGTTGTTCCAACGCGATAAAAAGTCAGCGCAGCATCCATCTTGCTCACAGCTTTCTCATCTTCAAATCTTTAGTTAATATGCGATGTATAACACTTTTTGAAATAACTATCATTTCATTTTTAAAAGAGATTGCACTTGTTGGGGAAAGGACTGAACACAGCTACGACTAACTGTGTCTGGGAGAACGATAGCTGCCAAAGTCGTTTACGAATATTTCTAGAAATCTTTATAAATCTTTTTAAAAACTGATCCAATCTAGCATTTGCCAAATCGTAGCTGAAAGTATTGTTCCAACGCGATAAAAAGTCAGACCCATTTTCGCAGCGAAATCGGGTTAGTTTAAAGGATCCCTTTTTATTTTGTAATTCTAACCAAAATTAGAAAAAATCTATATATGCACCACATCGTCCCTGGTGCCTCTCATACCCACAACCGAATAAAGTTTACATTCTGGTAAAACTCTAAATATCAAATGTTTCTTAAACTTGAAGCTACTCTTCACGTGGCTACACTTGTATTCATCAAAAAATTTAGCGGCATTGGCAACGCTGAAATCGGAACAGTTGATATTTCCACGTCATAATATGAACATGTTCGATAATACATTTTCAAATTTATAAATGTATATTATCGAACATGTTGCGACGTAAAAATACACATTATTCCGACTTTAGTGTTAACAATCAACAAACGAAGAGGTTGACGTTGAAACTTAAAAAAATTTCTCGTAAAAGAACAGAGTACTGTGTCTGGTAGAAGAATTTAGCTTTCTAATTTATATGGAGGTTCGTTTATAGTACCAGCCTTTTAAAATTAAAAATGAGTGGTGGGGTAACACCGATTAAACTAAAAATGAATGTTCCCCAATTCCACTCACATGGCTTCAATAAGTTCATGTTTTCCATTGTTTTAACAATCAGCATTGTGAACAATATTTCATAAAAACTGGAAAATTCGCCACGCATTCCTCATGCAAATGATGGTAATTATCATTCTTTATGTTCCTTCATCCATATATAACTTACGTAATATGCGGTGGGGCAATTGCCCCTATCTAATATCTTACATATTAGTTAGCCAATTGAAAGAAAATCAATATATAATTTATAATGCTTAATTGATAAAACTTGAGCCAAATTTGACGTTCTTTTAAAACAATCGCCTCGCCGCATTGACCTATGTTTGATATTAAAATATTGAATAAAGTAAATTTTTATGAAAACCCGGTGGACTTTTAAGCGATGAGTATTAAAAATCGATAAGCATTGAAATCGGAGAATTAAATTTCTTGTGTTGCGAGTGTACTTTCTGTGCCGCCTATGAAGTTTAAATTTTTAGAGTGGTAAAAAGAGAATATGGAGGATAAACGACGAACCATGAGGAGCATATAGCGACTTTTTCAATTTTAACGGAGTCCTGTTTATGACAGCACTTGGAATTCTATCAACTAAATTTTATATTTTCTTCCACTTAAAAATGTGTCCTAGAAATTGCAACTTCACATAAAAAATAATAATAATAATAATAATGAAGTTCCCATAACTGGCCCTTCAATGCGCAGCGTTTGGAACTCAGCGACAAAAGTAAAGTGTCTTCATATACCAGATTTTTTGCATATCAACTGTTGCATATGCCAAATTTTAACTTTCTAGCCTAACTTCTAAATATTACATATTCGAATGTGGAGTCATACCTATGGAAAAAAATAGCTGGGTTCCAATAAATTTCTGCTTAACGAACGTACAAGGTTATCCATTTTTCGGTTTCGAAAGTAAAGTTAAATAAAACACACATGAAGCTATGATTTCGATAAAACTTTTATTTCATTATAATGTTTGGATCTTGCCAAGCGACCATTTAAATGACCGTCTCTGGATTGGTTGGAACTGTAGATTTTTTTAGAGTTAGTTCTCGATCGATCACGGCGATAACTTGACGAATGTTGGTTTTCAAATGCTCTAAAGTTCGGGGATTATCCGGGAAGACACGACATTTGACATAGTCCCACAAGAAAAAAAATTTTACCGGCGTCAATCGCATGATCTTGGTGGAAATTACGTTTTCTGGAAGCTTCTCATGTAATAAAGCCAAAATCAGCTGTGTTGTGTGGCTCGTGACACTGTCTTGTCGGTTATTATACAAACGGTAAAGGTTTCCGAAAAATAAGGCTCAATGACACCTCCAGACCATAATGAGCACCAAAACAGTCAATTTTTCTGGATGCAATGGTGATGCAACCACTTCTGAAGCGTTCTCCGAGCTGCATATTTGACAATTTTGCTTGCTGACTGACGTAACCACAGAGTGAGAAATGAGGTTCAAAATGAGGCTCAAAAAAATTTTGTTTGATTGAAAATCCATGTTTGAATCAGCAATTTTATAGTAAATTTTAACTATTTTTGTGCGTTCTTCAGTTGTTAAACGATCCATATTCGTAACTGGCAAACCTTTCACTAAATAAATAACACTTTAGATGAAGGGTATTTAACAATTGACTGCCTTGCCAGATCAGTGATTTTGAAACCACTAAATGGATAACTCTATAGCATATGCATTTTATCACGCTGGTTTTTGGTATTTATATTTCATGACTTGTATCTTTTATGTCGATGTGTAAGCAAAGTGTGTTTTAAAAGTTAAGGCTTTATTTTTTTTTATTAAAAAACTCGCTTTAAAAAAATGTGTATCCTGCTGAAAACTTAAACGTCTTTTTATTCTGGAAAATCCCGGCTTCTTTGTGTTCACGTCTGAAGAGAACTTTTCATAATTGCAATTAAGATAAATTGTATTTTCCCCAATTTTCCTCATTTAATCCGTTAACAATTCGAATTATGAAAAATCTATTTCATTTAACAACTTGTGTCGGGTGTTAAATCAGCTTTCTGATTATACATATAATAATTCTAACTTTCCAAACTTCCGTATTAGAAAATAACGTTTTTGCCAAATATTCTACGTCCAAAATTGAAATCTCATGGCTCTGACTTTAACCTTTCTTTTTTCTCCGATGTTTGATCACTTAACAATTCAATTTTTGTAAAAATTGCTCTATGAAGTGCACAATAATGGTGAGATATCATGCCAAATTGCAAAATTCGAACTTCTTCCCATTGATGTACGAGGTGTGTTCAAACAAAAAGGTGAATTATCATTTTTCTCAACAAATATCTATTTATTCATCAATTTCTATTTTATCTCCTTCAAAGTAGTCCCCCTCAGATATAATACAATTGTGCCAGAGCTTTTCAAATCCTCAAAGCAGGACTGATACGCACTTTTTGGTATGTCCTTGAGATCTGTCAGTGATTCGGTTTTTATCTCCTCAATCGTCGCAAAATGCTGTTCTTTCATGGGTCTCTTCTATCTTGGGAACAGGAAAAAGTCGTAGGGGGCCAAATCTGGCGAATACGGTGGCTGAGGCATGATAACGGTATTGTTTTTGGCCAAATAATCTCACACAAGCAAAGATGAGTGAGCAGGTGGATTATCATGAAGGAAAAGCCATGAATTTGTTTTCGTCAATGCCGGGAGTTTTTTTCATATTGCTTCTCGCAAACGGCGCACAACTTTAAGGTAATACTCCTTATTTACCGTACGACCATATGGTAAGAACTCCTGATGCTCTACCCCATGGTAATCGAAGAAAACAGTGAGCAAAACCTTGGCATTTGATCGAACTTGGCGTGCTTTTTTGGCCTTGGCTTGGACTTTTCAATTGGGATGATTGGGCTTTGGTTTCGATGTCACAACGATATATCCATGATTCGTCACCAGTTATGACCCTTTTAAGCAAATATGGATCATTGTTGGCGTTATTCAACAATTCCTGAGCGATGTTCATGCGACGTTGTTTTTGGTCAAAATTAAGCGATTTTGGAACGAACTTCGCTGCCACACGCTTCATGCTCAAAATTTCAGAAAAGATTGCGTGACATGAGCCAACCGATATGTCGACATCCTCAGCAACTTATCTAATAGTGATTCGACGATTCTTCATAACAATTTTCTTCACTTTCTCAACGTTTTCATCGGTTGTTGATGTGCTGGGGCGTCCAGAGCGAGCGTCATCATTCACATCTTCTCGACCTTCTGTGAAAAGCTTTTAGCACTTGTAAACATTTTTTTGACTCAAAGTACTCTCACAGTAATCCACTTTCAACATTTCAAGTGTTTTTGAGCACTTAATTCCATTTCGTACACAAAATTTGATGCAACTTCTTTAATCCATTTTTTCGATAGCGGAAATACGCCGAACACGCAAAATACTTGTCTTATTTATGCCTCTTACAAACAATCTAAACATGCTATATGGATAAAACCGTCAACATATCGTCGAGACGAGTGTACCAACAAGAAAAAAAATGAATGAATAAATAATAATCAAAAGTCGAATATACGTAGCCAGAGAAATTTGAAAATTCACATTTTTTTGAACACACCTCGTACGTTGTGGTACTATTTGTATCCCATGTGTCGAGGACCATGGTAAAAATTTGGTTCCCTTTTACCCGTTGCATCTTCTGAGACCATGTCTGATTCACAGGCCTACTTCGGGACTGGAGTTTGCTTGCCATATATGTATATGGAACTGTCTTCAACCATTTTACCAGTACAATGGTCCGATTGAATGTGAAAATGCCACATTTAATGACCTATACAGAGGAAAATTTGTTTTCAAATTTGAAGTATCTATCAAACATATGCCACTTTCGTCTACGTGATTAACTACCAAAACGAATTTTAAAAAAGACATTTTCTTTAATGATAAATCTTGCCGGTACAATTTCGTTTAAAGGCCCAATTTCAACTAAATCATATTTAGTTTAATATCTAAGTTGCTGTTTTAGTCTAATTCCCAAATTTCTGGCAATTCATTATGATGGCGAAATCGTTACTGTTCTCTTTTCTCTCGTTTGATCCGCCAAAAGTGTGTACTGCAAGTAAACCCTTTCTTATTCAGCGTCTATGTCGACAGACTAAATTTTGTTCATGTACTAAATTTTGCTATTATTATAAACTTAACTTTCTAGCTTATAATTTTATTATATGAAAAAATCCCTTTCTGTACCAATTGATCGATTATTCTCGTCTTTTGATTCATCGAAGTTTTATTTATGCAATTTCTGTAAAACCATAAATATAATAAATGATCTATATCAAAATCGTATTGAAAAATGGAACAGCGACAACAGATTTAGTGAAAGCTATTTCGAGTTTAGTGCCTATCCCGTGGCAGTAGTCACAGTTACAGACTTTTTAAATGTGGAAACCAATGTAAAAAAAATACTATTTTCTTTAACAAATAAAATATAATAAAATGTTTTTTTTTTTAATTCCGTTTTTTTAATTACATAATAAAAATTTAAGCTCAAATGCTGGTTTCGGATAAATTTTTCAATCAAAAATAGTGGCTGAGGCGTTTCGTTCGGTTTCAGCAATTGATCATAAACGACACCAAGTTTATCCTACAAAGTTAATATTAGTAATAAATTTAAAATTAAAATTAATATTCTGCTTGGCTGTCGATATCATTAATTATGACGCCTTTGTTTCCTCTTTTTTTATATTATTATTATTACCATATTTGTTACAGAATTTTAAAATATAATTAATATTTACAATGTTTGAGATTCTACACTAATTATTAGAGTACATTAAAACTAATACCGTTATCTATTTTTCGGTTTCAAAAATAAAATAAATAAAACACACATGAAGCTTCTATTTCGAAGCGTCACGACGTCAAATCGTACGATCTTCGTGGCCCATTGACGTCACCAAAACGTAAAATTACGCTTTCTGAAAACTTTTGGAAACAAACTGAAAACAAAATCGCCACTTTTGTTGTAGTAAGTTTTAACGATAAGTTAAACGATTCATATTCGTAAATGGCAAACCTTTTACTAAATAAATAACACTTCAGATGGCAGGTATTTAACAGCTGACAGCCTTGCCAGGCCGGCGGTTTTGAAACCACTAAATAATAACACAAACACGTATAAGTTATTCTAAAGTTTGAGGTAAAATATAGAAAACCTTACTAAAATGTAAATGAATTTTAAATTAACCTATGCTTGGAGCTTCGATATGAAGTTATAAAATTCATTTATTTGAACACATTTTCCTTACAGATTCGTAGTTCGAAGATGATCTTCGAAGCTTTAAGTTAGATTCTGAAAAAAACTATCGACATATTTTATTTTACAATGGTTATGTAACATTATTCGTACGTTGGGTATCTTGCTAGGTAAATTGCGAATTATGTTTACGTTTTTGTTTAGAATTTTTTACAGCTTCCTACGATTGATTTTAACGCATTTTAGAAATCAAATCTGGCATCCATATGCCATTATTGGGCATACGCACTTTTTGTAAATTAGCGTTTTATTTTGAACATTTAACTATGATTTTCTGATTAATAATGGATATAATGTTTGCATTACACTTCATTAATAAGTTCTTTGAAATCAAAATTTTTGTCCTATATAACTCCTAAATACTTCATAGAATTTTATACTGATCTGCCTGATACCTGTATTGGAAGAGTTTTACCAGGCATACGTTTAGGCGAATTATTAAAACGAAATGTTATCGCTTGAGTTTTGTCTTTTCCAAACATCAAAATATTATAGAGCTACTGAGAAAAGTTGTTCTCATATTTTTAATAACTGCATTAGAAACTTTTCCACTGCTAATAATAACTGAATTGTCAGCATAAAAAGCAACAGATTGATTTGGATATATATACTCGTATATTGAGTATGAAGTCGGAGATATGACTGATCCTCGATGAATTCCATCTGAAGTATTTCTGGGCGTTGAAGTCACATTACCAAAATGAACCGCAAAGATATCGATCTTTTAAATTATTATAGTGGAACTATTTTTCCTCACCAGTGACTATACGATGGAAAGAAATCACTTTCGTTTATACCTGGCAAGCAGTATCTCACATGTGTGAAATTGATGTTCAATATTTCTAGGCTTCAGTTCATATGGAACCTATTTTTTTTCTTTTTGAATCATTTCCAACGATTTTAAACAATAAGAAAATGCTTATTGAAAATACTTTATAATGTGATTGCGAGTTCTTCTGCGTTGTCATGAATCTTCTTTCAATAATGATTCTAATAAAGCGTTTTAATACACTTTCGGTCTTCCACTAAGTTTCTAGACTTGGGCATTCGATTTTAAACTTTCGAAACCTCTCACGGTAAGTTCTACCATTTAAAACAGTCTGTCGTATGCTTCTATAAGAACTCGATATGTCTCAGCTGCAGATTTCCATAAATTAAGTTCCTGATATTCGGTTCAAAATACGGCATGATGCTACAAAATGATGAATACAAAATGCCATTTCCTGGATTTGAAATCAAATCAACCATGGCACATTTCTGTGTCACATACCAATCAATTTTTGAATGATAAATTTCTCAAATACCGGGTTATCAATTTTTCGGTTTCAAAAATAAACTTAAATAAAACACACATAAAGCTTTGACTTCGATAAAACATTTATTTCATTATAACACTTGGACCTTGCCATTATGTACGCAATACAATGTCATTGAAATGATCGCCTCTGGATTGGTTGCAGCAGTAGATCCTTTTGAGATAGTTTTCCACCATTTTTTCACACAATTCGTACGGTATCTCGGTGATAACTTGACGAATGTTAGTTTGCAAATACTTCAACATTCGGCGATTATCCGCGTAAACACGGTCTTTGATGTAGCCCCACAAAAAAAGTCTAACGGCGTCAAATCGCATAATCTTGGTGGCTAATTGACATCGCCAATACGTGAAATTACGCTTTCTGGAAACTTCTCATGCAATAAAGCCAAAGTCGATCGTGTTGTGTGGCTCGTGGAACCATCTTGCTGATGCCACATATCGTCCAGTTCATAATCTTCAATTGCGAGCCAAAAAAAGTCGGTTATTATACTGTCATAAATCTCTGAATTGACGGTAACAGTTCCTCCAGCGTCATTTACGACAAAAAAAAAAAAATATACATATAAAAAATATATGACACTTCCAGACTATAATGCGCCCCAAACAGTCACTTTTTCCGGATGCAGTGGTTTTTCCACAATCACTTCTGGGTTCTCCGAGCCCCATTTGTGCCAATTTTGCTTGCTGACGTAACCATTAAGTGCGAAATGAGCTTCATCGCTGAAGAAAGTTTTCTTTGAAAAATCTGCATTGAAAGCCTGTCGCTGTAGCATCCAACGAGCATATCTACGGCGTTGTGAATGGTCAGCCGGCTTTAATTGTTGTTGTGTGAGTTGGACTCTATATGGATGGAGGTGCAAATTCAAATGCAGAATACGTCATAATGAACCATAAGACAGGCCCAATTGCTGAGACACCTGTGAAATCGACAAATTCGGATTATCCGCACACTTTCACTAACAGAAGCGATATTTTCGGCGATGATACACAGCTCTGACCATGTCTGTAACGCTTCCAATTTCTTCAAATTTCTTTATAATCTTGTCAATTCCTTGAACAGTAGGTTGGTTATGACGGCCATAATCACTCCGTAATGCACAAAAAGTGTCCACGTTTGAATCACCACTTTTGTAGTAAGTTCTAACCATTTTTACACGTTCTTCGCTTGTTGAACCATCCATATTCGTAATGGTAAATCTTTCACTAAATAAATAACACTTCAGATGACAGGTATTTAACAGACCAGACCAGGACAGGCCGGCTGTTTTAATATGGATAATCCTGTGTGAGAGAAAACATAGTATAATTTGAACTGAATTTTACAGATTCTCCTGTCATACGAGAAGCTGTTGGAAGCAGTCGCGTTGAATTGAAATATATTGAAATTTCTTCCGCTCCGACCGCTGCTAGGCATTTGCTAAAAATTTATGATTCACTGTTCAAGCATATACTTTAACAAAGCATTATGCCACCAGAGTTTTGGCTAATAACTGGGATTATTGCGGAAAATAGTATCGACTATAGTTTAAACTAGAAACTAAGAGTTTCATTTGAAGAAAATGATTTAAGATTTGGTAATAATAAAAATAAAAATTATTTTAATTATGCCTTTACGATTTTAAAATATCTTGCTTTACTTTGCTTTTTCATTTTTCAGAATCGCTAAACTTTCTAATTTGTTTGTTTTTTCTTCCCTCATCGCCTTACACACACTTTAGGGTCATCGCCTTCTCACCATGTCATGTTCCGATAAAATCGCTCGATGGAATATTGTCGGCATTCAAGGATCTCTACTGTCCTCTATTATTGAACCAATCTATTTGCATTCCATAGTATTGGGCAGTTTGCTGCATCCCGAACATATGTATCGTGCAGTTTGTGGACGCATCGAAAAATCCATACAAGGTCTTCCACCACCCTATCACCTGAATAAGCCACGTTTGGCTCAGTTGACCTCGTCAGAGCCACGCAACCAGGCCAAGGCACCCAATTTCGGCATCAATTGGACCGTAGGTGATACGGAAGTTGAGGTGGTCAATTCGTTGACTGGCAAAACGGTCAATAATCAAATATCGCGCATTACCAAACAAATGTTCTTTGGTAAATATGGAAGTCTGGTGAAAAATCTGCCGGGATTGCCGGAAAGGAAAGTGATAACAGATTATGGACAAACGAAGGCTAAAGTTAAAGATTATCAGGTAAGAATTGTATATACGTAAACATTTGAATGATAAATTTTATATTTTTATTGGTATATATGTCCGTATATTTTTAAATTCCTGAGTATTTGCTAAAGGTATTTGGTAATTTAATGATTCTAAAACAATCTGACTGCTTCCTCACAGTTGTAAAATTGTTTAGTAGTCTTAATCATAAATTTGTCGGACAAAATGAATTTTTAAAGTACATATCTAAAAGAAAAACTTTAAATTGCATTAATTTAAATTGCATAATTTTCGAAAGGTAATTTATAACATAAAACTAGCCGACTAGCCGTTCCCAAAACTAGCCGGTCTAACAAAAAAGACACAAAAAAGTTAGAAAAAATGTTCTTTATTTTTCCAATAATTTACTCCTCTTAGCTTCACACACCTGTTTATAGAAAGAACTATCAAACTCCTCTTCATTGTTGGCAAATTTTTTTATCACCGAGCCATTTTTTTAAGTTTGGAAATAGAAAATACTCCGTGGGAGCTAAATCTGGCGAATAAGGTGCGTGATGAAGTAATTCGAACTATAATTCATTATTTTCGGCCATCGCAATTGTGGATGTGTGAACTGGAACATTGCCTTGATGAAACAACACTTTATTTTTGGCAAATGCGCCCTATTGTTTTATAATACCATCATCTAAACGCTGCAATAAGTTAGCATAACATTCGCCGTTTCTTTCTGAAGATAATCAATAAAAACAATTCCATGCACATCACAAAAAACAGAGGCCATGAGCTGACCTGCACACGATTATCCCATTCCAGTCCACTGTTTTGACTGTTCCTTTGTCTAAGGTGTAAAGTGGTGGACCCATGTTTCATCCATGGTTATAAATCGATACAAAAATTTGGCTTTATTGCGGTGAAATATCGTCAAACACTCTACTGAAACATTGTGAATACGCTGTTTTTGCTCTATTGAATGCAAGCACGGCACCCACTTTACGCACAGCTTTCTCATCTTCAAATCGTCGGTCAATACCCGATATATAGAACTTTTTGAAATGCCTATCATTTCAGCTGGTTCACGCACCTTTAGCCGATGATCACCCAATACCATTTTGCGGATTTCCTTAGTCATATCTGGCGTGGACACCTCAGTTGCTCAACCACTACGGTGTTCGTCTTGACAAATCGTACTGCCTCGTTTAAACTCTGCTACCCAATATTTTACGGTCGTAAACGAAGGAGCAGACTCCCCCAGTGTACAATCGCTCCACTTTAATATTGGTTGGACTGTGATATTTCAAATGGAAATATTGAATTACATGACGGTGACCAATATTTTCCATATTTACAAATTCACTGAGATCGTTTACTTTTGATGGCTCAGATAAAAATACTAAAAAACGTGGTGAATTGAAACTTAAAATATACGTTTTATAACGTTGCTACTTTTCCCCAAAATAAAAATTTTCAAACTACTGGCTAGATGGTGCCAGATCAACTAGTCAACTAGTTTTGGGACCGCCCTTTCTGCATGTTAATGTATGAAATTAAATGTTAATAAATAACTTTCAGGAAAGTATTCGTCTATATTTTTATTATTTTATAAAATATGTGCTGTAGAATGTAACTTATAGGGAAAAATATTTGGTGTATTAATTACAAGTGATAGGACTCATGAAGTTCTTCCTCATAGCATAATTCAACATATGGATCACAAAACATACAAACATTTTAAATTCGAAATGGAAATATTTTATTACAGCAAAATTTATATTTTGTGAGCTGCGAAGGGCTCACATCTCTGAAAAGGTTAAAAACAACGAATGAGTTAAAATAATTGCTGTTTTCACATAGAGCCAGCTCATTGAATGCCCCACGTGCCGCTTTAACAACGGCCCTTTATATAAATAATACAAAAATATATATATACATATATATGTATATATATATATTGTTCTTGAGAAAGGGAATAGAGCGAGCGATCGATTTCGTGGGCTCAATTCAAAGAAACAGAGGCTGCTTTTGCCGGATCTCGTCTCTTTCTCTGAATGGGTCAAGAGACCGTTTTGAGAATCTCTACTCTTTAAAATGAGCCGGTACCCCGCCAAAATTTAATGGACAAAAAGCTGTGGGCACAACTCGTAAGTGAGTTAATGGAAAACTTGGGAAGTAAGTCAAATTACCACAATTCCACCTGTTATGATGTTGAAGATGTTATAAAAGTTCTTGCCAGTTTAAAAATTGCTCCAATATTTTTTTCTTTTCTGAATTCACTGCTACCTATTTAAAGGTAAAGGTAAATTTCAACCCTTTTGGTAAATCGTATATCGCATATATGTATATCGGGTTACGCTAGATAGTGTTAGAAAGATAAGATTTCATAACTAATAAACTACACAGACAGTTTTGTAATTACTTGGCCCAGTATTGTTTGAATACACGCTAAAGGTGGACGCCAACAAACAGAAAATATGCCATATTTTACAGTTTTTTCTACGACAACGGCGAAAAGACAAGCCAGGCGGCTGCAATTGTGAGTAGTGTTCATATTCCTGATAAAACAGCCAATAATTTGCAACTTTGATCAAAGGTGCAACAAGGTAATTGTCAAAAATGTCGATAAAATAACGACAATCGTCAAGTTCGATCACTGTTGCGATCGCCCGGAAGCTAAATATTGAACAAAATATTACTGTTAGGAACCACTTGAATAAGGCTGGATACAAAAAGAACATCGATACATGAGCGCAACACAAATTAACGCAAAAAAAGCTGAAAGGACTGAAATTCCATCCGCAAGTCTTTGCTAAATCGCTACAAAATCAACCTATTCCTGAAGCGAAATGTGACCTGTGATGAATAGCGGGTTACATATCGCACCGCCAAAAGTCGTGGTCGAGCCACAGTAAGCCGGTTGTGGCCTTACAAGGATGAACGGTCAGCAAGGTTTTGTTATGTGTATGGTTGGGTTGGCCACTCATCTACTATGAGCTGTCCACCTGCGGCCAAACTCCTCAATAGCAATTGTCAAGAAGCGGCCAGCTTTAACCAATATGAGATGAGTTATGTTCCACCAGGACAACACCAGACCGATAGTCATACCGATAGTGGCTTGCCAGAAGCTCCGGAAACTTATTTGGGAGGTTCATATGCATCCATCTTATAGTCCAGACCTAAACGCCTAGCATTTGTTCTCATCTATGACGAATGATTTTGCTGGTAAAAAATTCGTCTTAAGAGAACCTGTGCTGGTGTTTTTTGCCAATAGAGACGAGTGTTTCTAAGAGATAGGCATAATGAAATTGCATGCTAAACGGCAACAAGTTATCGAACAAAATCGTGCATATTTGATCTAAATTGGATAATTATAAGTCGGCTAAATGAAGTCTTCGATGTCAAGCAAAATTAAAGCCTTTAGCTCCATTTTTTTTCTTTTGGTATTGAATGCGACTTTCCTTTCAGCTAATCAATAAGTCAATGAGTCGGCTTGAAAGTAATCAATATGTACATTTTGCCATTTGCTTCCACATGGTGGAGACGAGTTCCGCTGAGAACTGTGCTTGGAATTTAGTTCGATTTAGTTAGAACTATTTTTTGACAACAAGCCCAGGACCAGTAATGTTTTAAATAAATATTTTCAATTTAAACAAATTAGTATTAAGTCTCAACTAAAACGATGTTGATTACTTGTTCCATAAATTGGTACATTTTTATGACGCCCTGCGCAACCTGTCAAGCGATATTAATGAAATGGACAAGAAATAGAATGTACAAACACAAAAGCGCAACTGAAAGACAAGAAAAATAAAACAACTAAGGCTGTATTAATTTCTAAAGTGAGAATTTTTTTAACATATCTAACTAAAGCCAACAGAAAAGTGTTCACAAACTACCAGCAAATTAAAAAATCAATATATTCCCGGATCACATCTATCCCCTGAGATATTACCCAGACACCAATGTAGTACTTTTAATGATATACATAATTTCGATTAGCTGTAGTTTTGTTGTCAACCAGAGATCTTACATTTTAAATAGCTGACTTTGAAGAAATGAACATTTCAAGATGGACCATTATTGTTTATTGCCATTGATAGTGTAAAAGGTACGAAAAGTATCAAGATCGATTCCTTTTTGTTGGTTCGTAGATTAAAACCTAAATTCTCCGCACCCGAGAAACCATTTGCTGTCTGGAGGTATCGCAATTTAAGTTGCGTTCACAATGGTAGCGACAATTTCATTTTTTGTTCATCTCTTTGCCGCTCTAGGCAGCTTATACGAGCATTTAGATGTCTTTTGTTTTTCGTATAAAAATGTGACTCAACTTCTAGGCAAAAATAAAAAATACTCCAACTTCAACCAAATTTTTGTTTAAAACAAAATAACGCCAATGAGAACTAGGAGGGGTGGCTCTTATCGAATATCATTTTCAAATTATGTATTATCAATGAAAATTGTAAAATTTTATTTCAAAAACTATAATTTTTTTATATTTATTATTTTAATTATAAAAATTTCGTGTATTTAAAAAATGCAATTAACATCCAAAATATAGCATTATTATTTGTATTCGAAGAAGACCTGTGTTAAAAAGCAAACAATGGCATCATCTGCTCTTCGCTAATGAACACTAGCAAACACACAAAATGTTCTTTTGTGAGTGATGTTGTAGAAAAGGAATCAACTGAAAACAGGTGTCCTCGAGTGTAATGACTTGTGGAGCATTACAGGGTTGCCCATATTCGACGGACCCATCTGGCAACGCCATAACTTTTGACAGAGATGTCAGATCGCTTAATGACATACCGCGTTTGAAGCGTCAGTCCAAGCAGATTTTTACCATGGAACAATACACGCCATGCGAGCGCTCTGAAATAGTTGAAATTTACATTCAACAGAAGAAGTCAATTGTGAAAACTCAACGTGCTTTTAAAATATTAAAAAATGTGAGAAGTGCGCCTTCTAAGAACACCATTAAGCGTTTATACGAAAAATTTTCGACTGGTGAGGCTCTTTCTAATCCGAAGAGGCCAAATAAAAGTCGACCAAGGCGATCGGCCGAGAATATCGCTGCCGTACGAGCCAGTGTTGAGAGGTCCCCAAGAACATCCCAAAAACGCCGTTCTCAGCAGTTGGGCATGGCTCGGTCCACTTTACAACGGATTATTCGCGTTGATTTGCATTTGTTCCCGTACAAAATTCAATTGACGCAAAGATTGTTGCCTGCGGACAAGCCTCGTCGATTGGAATGGGCCCAACGAGTCATCGAAATGGCCGATGATGACGAGCAATTTTGGAACAAAATTATCATGTCCGATGAAGCCCATTTCACATTGAATGGGACCGTAAATAAGCAAAATTGCCGCATTTACGCCACTGAAAATCCTCAGGAGATTCAAGAATTGCCTCTTCATGACGAAAAAGTCACAGTTTGGTGCGGCGTTAGTGCGAAAACGGTCATTGGGCCGTTTTTCTTCCAAAACGAAAATGGCCATGCTGTTACCATCAACCAGGAGCGTTATCGCGACATGATGACCAATTTTGTGATGCCAATTATTCGTCGAAAGCGTATGAGGCAGTTCTGGTTTCAACAAGACGGCGCTCCACCGCACACAAGTCGCATAACAATCGATTTTCTGAAGAATTTGTTTCCGGGCCGTTTGATGTCGAAAAGTGGTGATTTGGACTGGCCACCGCGTTCGCCCGATTTGACGCCCGCTGACTTCTTCTTGTGGGGACATTTGAAGTCAAAGGTTTACGTTAACAAGCCAAGGACCGTAGAAGAGCTCAAGGACAACATTCGTGAAGAAATAGCCGCTATTCCGGCCGAAATGTTGGCGAAAACGATGGAAAATGCTGCAAAAAGGGCACAATACGCCATCAACGCCAGAGGCGGCCATTTGAGAGATATCATATTCAAAAATTGATGTAGACAAATCTACTTGGAACAAATTAAATGAATAAGATTGCCAACCGCCAAATTTTTATTTTTTTCTTTGATTTTTTTTAAAAAACATGGGTCCGTCGAATATGGGCAACCCTGTAGTTCCCCTATTTCCAAAAACGTTATAAAGTTAAACGTACTGTAGCGTTAGCTTTAAACAAATTTTAACAATCAATCAATCAGTTGTTTGTTTAAATAATAATGTAATTTCTTGATTATAACACAAAGGCCTGCCGCAAACATCGCTATCATTTTGAATGCAGCTTTATGATGTTTCTTAGTGTAATCAATTCTTTTGTGGAAAAGAAAATTTTCCAAAACTTCCAACATTACATGGAAAAAACTAAAGTCAACATATAAAAACTGTTTTCAACTAATTTTGTCTCGGCGAAAATGCGATTGGACTGTGTAAGATTCAACCTTAAACCTCTGGGTTAGTCGGCGCCTGGAGATGGCAAGTGGGCTTCAGTTTGAGCACCGTTACTATAGAACATTCTATGACGACAACGGAATCTTTTCTTAATCTAGCAAACAAAAATATGACTATATAGCATGTCTATATTGAATATGTTTACTAAATCATTAATTTCAGCTGATTTCTATTTCAGAAAAAAGTAAACCTTGCAAAAACTTTTGAGCTATATTTTCTGAAAGTATTATTTCAATCACTAATTTTCCTCATATTCTCTTGACTTTTTAGATTGCCAAACGTGAATTGTTTGCTGCTTTTCGCCGTGAAGATTTGGGTAACTGGTTAAAGAAACCACAAGAACAGGATGAATTTGCGCTTCCGGAATGACTGCATAAAATCGAAAACTTTACCAATATAATAATGAACAAGAAGAAGACAATGAACGTTTTTCAAATTCAGCATCATAATAAGCAAGAGATGGCATTATGGACGTTCATGAGTAAACTCATGATGACAATTACGATGATAATGATAATCTTTGATTTCAAATATACGACTATAATTCGCGATACCGTCAAAGGTATATATATAATAATAATGATAATATTAATGCAACAACAACAGAAACTACAACAGCAAGAAGGTGGCGAAGAAGAAGAAGAAGAAGAAACAAAACCGCAACAACAACATTTATTAATAATATTGCAAATTCAACAACAACAACAATTAGTACTTATGATGATAATAACTTTATTATTATTATTATTAACATTACAACAGCAACAATTATGCGAAATATTAGTAATATTTCAAAATCAACAATATTTACTATTACTGCTACAACAACAATTACTATACTCACTTGTCTTAGTAGTATTAAAACCACAACAACTGGCTTTTGTAGTTGTTGCATATAAACAGAAACAACAACAGCAGCCTAGGCCTAGCCCTAGTCCCTCTAATAAACCGCTCTCAACTTTAGCTCCTCCTCCTTCTCACCCAACTCCTATATCACGTCCTCCTCTTCATAATACTGGAGGTTATCAATATGTCATCAATGTTGGCGGCGGCTACCAAGAGGATCAACCTTTCCCGTTCCATTTCATTTTAAGCAACTATATTCTTATTTTACAAAGGACATTTCAAAATGCTACAACAGTAACATTTTTCAACAATTTCTCCTTGCAAGAAAAATGCAAAAACATCACCAACAAATCTCAACTTTTCCACAAAAAAATTCCCATTGCAGAGATGTGTGAAAAATTGTTTCAAACATCTTCCATTATAAATCCCAGGGAGGAGTTAAAAGTAGGCGACAAATTAGAAATAGAAGAAAACGAAGGTTATCATCATCAATGGCATCGTACAAACGTAGATGAAGGTAAAATCAACGAACAGCAGAAGATGACGAAGACAAAGATGAAGAAGAAGAAGAAGAAGAAGATACCTTATCAACCTTTAAAAGCAAATTTTATTATGTTATATAATAAATTGAGCTCTAGAATATTTCTAGAATAGAATGTAGCTAAGATGCTGGAACTAAGTAAAGCAAGTATTATGGCGTTTTAGTCTAAAACAAAACAAACAAAAAAAAAACAAAAAACATCTAACAAAACCAAAACATCAAACATTAGACACAAACACACAAACACACACATACACATATACATAAATATACAGGACAACTCAGACAGAACAGCCAGTTTTTTTACATACCACAATAATCAGAAAGACAATTAAATTTACGATTAAAAACTCGTAGTTTTGAAGGAATTTGTATGCTTATTGCAACACATAATTGAACATTTACCAAGTCGAAATATGTAAAATATTGTATAGTCACCCTTTGACCGATTTTTAATGTAGCTCCCATCCAATTTAATGGCTTTTTGGAACCAGTTTTAGAATTCTGATCTAACGTACAGTTCACTTATTTCCCGTGATATTTCCACCAAATGTGATTTAGTTCCATCACAATTTCTCTTTTTTTTTTACTATTTCATTAATCAGTAGCACTCGACTTGGCTCATATATTCACTAGTTTTTTTTTTCTTGAGTTAGTTTCATTTTTTCCTCATGGGGGAGATTGAAAGGCAAAACAGCAATGTTAAGTTACCCATTAGAAAAATATTAACTCTGATATTTGAAATTGAGATATTTTCAAGTAGATTTTAGAATAATCAATTGCTATTTAATTAATCTAATCAGTTGCACTCGACTTAACACATATATTTCATAGTTTTGTTTTTTTTTTCTTGAGTTAGTTTCATTTTTTCCTTATGGGGAGATTGAACGGCAAAACAGCAATGTTAAGAAAAATATCAACTCTGATGCCCGAAATTGAGATATTTCCAAGTAAATTGTAGAAGAATCAGTTACTATTTCATTAATCAATAGCACTCGATTTCACTCATATATTCAATAGTTTTTTTTTTTTTCTTGAGTTAGTTTCACTTTTTCCTTATGGGGGAGATTGAAAGGCAAAACAGCAATGTTAAGTTAAGTTGCCCCTTAGAAAAATATCAACTCTGATATTTGAAATTGAGACATTTTCAAGTAAATTTGAGAAGAATCAATTGAAATTGAAATTGGGGATTTTCTCTTAATATTGGGCAAACAACGATTCCCAATTGAGAGGAGAGAAGAGAGAGATTGTTTTTTAAATATTAAAAACACGCGATTTAATATTGACAGTTTCCATTTAATATTGAAAAAAATTAAATTTAAATGGAGCTACCCATGAGGAAAATATCAACCCTGATGTTAGGAATTAAGACCTTCCCACCTAATGTTAAGGAAAATGAATTGAAATTGGGAACTTTTTCTCAACATTAGTAAAATAACAATCAATGCTGTTATTTTATTTGAGGAACAAATCAACCTTGATATTAGGAATTGAGATCTTTTCACATAATGTTAAGGAAAACGAATTGAAATTGGAAACTTTTTCTCAACATTGGTAAAATAACAATCAATGTTGCTATTTTGCATACGAATTTGTTAAAGTTCATTTGGCCATATAAATATTTAACTTAAATTCCTTCGATTCGATTCTATTTGCTGTTCTATTTGGAAATGAGGAAATGAAAAAATATTAGTAATAATAATTTCTTATTGTTATGTTATATATATTATTATTATTATAATATTTAAAAATATTATTAGTTTATTTCTAATATCAAAAGAAAGTTTCCAATTTAAGAATATAAATTCCCATTTTCAATCTCCTTCTCTCGATATCAAACAGAGATTTTCGTGTTAACCAACGCAAAGATGTCGCAACAACTATACGTAAACTATACGTAACCTACTTATTTTCCATCAATTTCAAAACATAACATCTCAATTTCATTTCATTTCCATTTTCATTTATTTAACAAATTTGTAATTTAAAGCCTTTTTGACAATATTAAGTAAATTACAAAATGCATACAGTAAATACTACTGCAAAATCCCAAAAGTGATCTATTTCAACGTGTTAACGTATTTTCCAAAATTGTGACCTAAATAATCGACTGGTAATCAACGCCTTCAGGACACTGACGCCTTCTATAGAACAATAATGAACGACAATTCTCAAAATACTCGTAGACCGTATAACAATAAACAATGCCCTTAAAATAGGCTGTATAACTATTTCCAGTTTCCAGTTCTTGGACAAAATTATAAGATATATTTTTAGAATATATGACACCCCCAACATAAGGACTCTCAATATGCAATTGTAGAGTCCAATTTTGTTTTATAAATTTTAAGTAGATTTAAATAAATATTGCTATAAGTTTAAATAAAAAAATGTTTGTAACAGTGCCATAAAATTGTTTCGGAATTTATTCAATGTCAGAATCATCAATTTTAACTATTTTTTCGGGGAAAAATAAATAAATCTTTACAAAGAACCCGTTCAACGATGCCTTGTTTTAAAAACAAAAACTACCGAGTTTCTCATAATTAGTATTTACTGGACCAACTCCATTTTGTTGTCAATTACTAAACTATTTTATTTCCCATTTTCAGATAGAGTAATTTTGAATTATCTGCCATCTATTTTGCAAATATGATAGTATTCACTGGATAAGTAAAGAAAAAATTGGTGAATTCATAACTATTAACCTATTTCCATTTGCCAACTCTATTAGAAGACCCGACCCGATTTAAACGAACAAAATATAATCCGAACTTTAATGGAGATTTATTTTCGAAAGTATTATAAATGAAACTTTCAGAAAAATCTTGAAAAATTGTTCTATTATGTCCGTCGGTTACAGGTATAGATTATATACGAAGCGAATTTGAATGTCCTCCTGGTATGAATTCAGTTTGAGCCATGAAATATTGTAAAAAGCAATAGCATTTCGGTGCGAATTTTATGTTCCGAAGGCATCATATCGATTTCTTTCCCCCCAACAGCAGTACAACAACTTCCCTTCCTTACATACAGCTGTATGCATTTAATATGGCAACATTATCTACGAGTATTTTGAGACAAAATCTACCTTCCGTTTGGAATTAGTTGTGAACCAGCTTATAAAATTACACAAAAGTATTATAATGACAGACCATCACCATCAAATGACACAGTGCTATGACTTTGAAATGACTTAAAAATTTCTTTTAACTAAAAAAATGTCAAAAATTAGAATGTAAGTTTTGTCTATAGAAGTAACGCCATCTCGTTTTAATATATACAATTCATTTATTTATGATTAGTTTGGGATATCCTATAGATCTAATCTACCACTGGATTTTCTCATTTGACATGTTTGAAAAATTGAGCAAATTATATTATTAATGTCGCCTGGTTTTGTCTCCTATTCGAGGTCTTATTTCGATTTTATATTAAAGAAAAAAAAATTGTCATATGCATAACACATATATAATACATTAATCATATATACCATATATTTCCCTCATTTCGTAATTTCTATCTCGAAATTCCATAATTTGTATGGATAGTATAGCTTTTACCCTCTAATAAACAATGTTACGACATGGCTTCTCATTTCCTGTGTAGAAAAAGTTAATGCAAATGAACAGATATTTTCAGTATAATTAATATGTTGAAAGAAGTTATAAAGTTTTTATTTAATATTCACACCTCTTTAATATTAAATGAATTATCGTCAATTGATTGCACTTTAGCAAAATTTGAGTTTAATTTTAGTCTCAATATGCAAAATCGATAATTTGTCGATAATTTTGAAGTATTTTCTGGGATATAGGTAAATATAAATGATCGGTTTCGATTTAAATTGGAAGTCAGAATAGGTTTGATTTTCCATATTGTTATTAAGAATTCCATATGTTTCAGAATTCGTACTCAACACTTTACTTTTTATTCTATTTAAACTGAAAGGAGTCAAAACGTTATAATCTTTGTATAACAGTTTCTTTTTAAAATTCTTTCTTAGGAAATTTCAAACTTTCAGATTGCACTCGCCATTTTTTTTAATATTTCTACAATTATTGAATAGTCAAAGTTAATTTCATATACAGTTTGATCAGGTTCTCGTAGTTATAGTTACCTATTTATTATTATTATTACTGTGTTTCCTTTTTTTTGTTTACATTTTTGTGTATTTATATTTTATTTTAATTTCACATCGTTTAATGATTGTTGTAAACAATGTATGTACAATTTTCATATTGAAAAAATGTGTATTTCCATATAATCATTTATTTTTTAACTAAGTTTTCTTTTTAATTATTTTTTAATCTATTATTTTGTTTTAATATTTTCATAATTTATTGCTTTATAAGTTTGAATATGTTTTATAATGACTTACTGGAATAATTGTTATGTTTCAGTTCGATATTATTTGTATTTTTGAAATAAATTTGTTTTTGTAACCCAAAACCATGGCTCCTTATGTTGTGTTTTTATTGTTTTAACATTGCTGTAAAAGCCTGATGTACTGCTATTGTGATATATGTGCATTAATTGCTCCTTTACTAGCTGTGCAATTAAAATTTTTTTTTGATAACACAGTGAAGACATATTCTAGGCAAAGTTAACATTTGAATTTGCAACAAAAATTATTAATATATTTACTTTAAGCACTTTGGTCATTTACGCAACTAAAATGCTCAAGAACTGTACCAACCAAAGAAAGAGCGCGACCATTGGCTTCTCATAGAGGGGAAGTACTTAAAACATGTGGTACACTTACTATTCGTATTCGAATACTTTCGAATATATACTATTAAAATGAGCGCTGTAATGTCGTTATATAGAAGTGATTGTAAACAAAGACGGATGCTTCATTACCGTCGCTTTAATCTCAATTAGTGTAGAGTAGATGAGTAAATGAAATGTTCGAAACAGAAGATTGTGGCCGAATGTGTATAGTTCGCCCTAGACAATCTCAGTGACAATATAATTGAATAGTCTTAATGTGTTGCTGAAGTTTTCCGGGTGTTGTAGCGCTAAACTCAACTCAAAAATATGAGAAATTTAAAGAAAAAAACCTCAGATCTTGAAAACAAGGTATCCGGACAATATAGCGATTTAATTTTTTTGAAAGTTTCTAAGAGGGATGCACAAAATTGCCTAAAATAAAAAAATACTAAAACGTAAATATTTCTATAATTCAAACATGAATTTGTAATCTTGCAATAGAGGCTTATTCTAAGTGAGAAAATTTCCAAAAAATCAGTAAGATAAAAAAGGACTGAAATCGAGTCGCATTGAAATCTCGGAGATGAAGCGTCAAGTCGTAAATATGTACTAATTTCTAATCATATTTTGTTTTTGGAGGCTTTTTTTATGAGGTCAATGTATAATATCAGCCTCTCCAGGGTTTTTTTTTTTTATTTTAGGGGTTTTTTTTATAATACTTTTTTTGGTGAAGCCAACAGTCTGGGATATCGAGGAAATTTAAATTTTCATTCTTTTTGACGATTGGATGCTTCGGTTTCGAGTTACAAATATATTCGTGTTTCAAAAACTTTTTTGTTTCAACGACAGAATGCTTTGAATGCCGGAACTAATTTTTAGTGATGTTTTATATTTTGCGATTTTTTTATTTTAGTAATAATTCTTTCCTATAATACTTATAAGCCTTCCTAGAAGGTATGAAATTTTATTATTTTGGAGATTGAGCCCTGCATTTTCGAATTATAAACATGTTTGCACTCTACTGATATTTTTTATTTTCTCGATTTTGGAATAAATTTCGGTAACATTTTCAAAAGCCCCTTAGAAACCTAAGAAAATCCAAAGAATGGGTCCATCGTTTCCAAAATGCATTTTCTAATTATTACTCAATTATTAAATTAAAGTATTCGTTTCCAAGAAAGATCGATATCGATATTATGAAGATTATGAAAAATGATTCAGACTCTCAGGCACACCATTACAGTAATTATTCGCAAAATAGAGCCCAAAACAGTATAAGATTAGCTAAGACAGACACTTGAATTGGCTTGTATTCCATCAGTAATCGGAAGGAAAGCCCTTGTCAAAAAAGAAATAACATTTCGTAGAAATTAACATTGCCACGGAAGTTTTTCAAAGCTTCCATATCCCACATATCATAAGGTACAGGCATTATAATTATTCTTTCTGCCACTTGTTTAAAATGACTCGAAATATGTGAAATGGTGGATTGTATATACTTCTCTCCTCGTACCAATGTAATCCTATTGATTGTTTCTATTAGAGGTTGAACAAAAACCCCCATCGGCCAGGGACTGAATTCCATGCGAATCAAATCCGTAAATACGAGATTGCATAGGTTACTTTGGGATAGAATTCATTTTAATTAATTCAATTTTTTCCAATTTTAGATTTTCATCACTTAGTATATATTTTCTGATATATTCTACATAAGGATGCCGATTCGAATCGACTGGATCGGATTTAATTAGATAGTAATCTTTTTTTAGCAGTGTCGAATACTTTGATCAGAAGTCTCTCTCCATGAAATTTATTGCAATTATTTTGCCGATAGGGGTAGTTGTTGGGTCTGCCTAGCAATTTAGAGTGTATATCTGTTATATTAATATATTTTCGAAAACGCTGATTTAGGATAGATATTTTATTGGCTAATACTGGTTGTTTGTAATTGGTAATTAATTCACATTCTTGTAATACTTATATGTAAGATTCTTTCGATTACGACAATTTATACCATTTTCAAATGTAATTGAATACCGATTTGAATTGGTGTTGAAGTCTTGTTCGTTCATTAAATTTGTGACTTTGTTTCTAATCAAATCATTTAAATTTTAAACTGTGGAAACTGCGTACGATATCGAGGTTTCGTACTTTTTTAACTTAATTAACTTTGAAATTGATAATTTCTAAAGATATTTCTTCAGATTTAGGGAAATTTGATTAAAAAAAAAACCTTAAAATTAGATTAGAGAAAATCTATTAAATGCCAAAAAATTGGTTTGGAGATGTAGAGATAAAATGTCAAAAAAAAAACGTGTGACTTTAAATCGATTCGAATTCCAGGACAAAGGTGTTTGTACTTAGCGTTAGTATAATTTAAAAGCCAGTATGCAGCTGAAATAATTTGTTCGTTACCTTTGTATCCACTTATCTCTAGAGCGGAAAAAGGTTGTTGGAGACTTTTGAGAAACAATGTTAGTTCTTGTGTTTCTAATGAGCCAAACTCTTTAATTCTCAAAACTTTTAACATCTTTTATACAGTGCTCTTAATGAAACATACATTTTTATGAGAAATAAAAGGCAAAACGTATGATTTCTCTGATGTAAAACATATTTGCTTGCAATAGCATTGCCAAAAAAACAAACGCGTTTTATGCAAACGAAAAGTGACCGAAAATTTCAGCTGCCGAAATTTTCGATTGCATCACATACGAGAAGTACACACGTTTTTAATGGGAAGCCAATAATTTCGTTTGAATTACGCAGTAGACTTAAATTTAGAATATAAATTCTTTAAAATTCAGATTAGCAGATCAATGATATTAAGATTTTGTTCGAACAATCCACCCAAACCGACTTTTTATTCATTTTGAAATCATTCTATAAGAATTTTTTTGAAACAGTTTATTGTAGGAATAAAATAAAGATATAAGATAGCACTTACATATATTCACAATTTTATATTAGAAGGTCTTTTTGATAGTGCGATCAATGACGGCAAAGTAACAATTTATATAATTATCCCTCTTGTCAAAGTCAAAAGACTTTGGACGAATATTTAAAATTTTGGATGCAGTCAATATCTTAATTGTTATTAAGGTAATAGTTGCACACTGAACACAGTTCAAAAGGAGAAACAGCATAAGTGGAGGTAGGACAAAGTCGTGTTTATTCGTTATTATTATTGTACTTATTTCGACGCATATTTACGTCTAGTTCTCATTCTAAAATTCGATGTATTAAGTTCTCAATTTATAGCAATTTTGCAAAATAACGATTACTGGCAAATCATATAATATCTCCTAATACTGATATTAGTAAGGATATGTCCTTTAGAAACATTTTATAGTTCAAAATATAAAAAATGTATTATGGAATTTATAACGAATATTATGGATTCTATAAAGAATTCCCATAGTGCAAATTTTAGAAACGATAAATTCTGAGTTAAGTCGGTTTGTCTTTCCTTGAGTAAACTTCTAAAATATATGAGAAATCGTTTTGAGATATTGTTTTGCAAGAAATCGATATTGAGGAAATTTTCTACAATTTGTGTCATATACGGAATTTTGAAATGGCGGAATTTAGATGGCAACATAAGTTTCAATGAAAATGAAAAATTAAAAAATCCATAGTTCATTGATGGTGTACAGAAGAATGTACGCTAAATTAGCTGTTAGGCCAAGTAGACATTTCCAAATTGAAAATGTTTTTAAAGTATTTGATTGAAGTAACATTTCGTTCAGCAACCACCCACAGAAAAAACTTCTGGCTTACATTAATATCAAAATATATTCAGTAATTCTTAAAAAATCTCTGTTTTAATAAATCAATGTAGCTGTACAGATATTGAAATTGTGAACTACAAAGGGTTTTGAAATTTAAATTGGGCGTCAACATGTCTAAATAAGAACTACTGAAAAATGCATTGTTAAATTGTAAATCTGTCAGATATTGTCTGAAGATTTTAGCTGAAACTTAGGTTCCACAAAAGAAATTTGTGGGTCTGATGAAGAGCTCAGGTTCTTTGCAGTATGGAAAGATTTACGGAGGCTTTCGTGATGAGAGAGATGAAAAATCAAGAGATTGTTAAACTTGCATTGCTTCTTTTTATTTTATGTTAAGGGTTGGATGGCGAAATGGTAAGGTTGGCGGTTTGCGGCTAGCGGAAGAAGAGAGTGAGCGTATCGCTAGTTTCAATCATGGGACCTCCGTGCCATGCTGGGTTGCCATATGGGCATAACAAAATAGGGATTTTCACAATTATGTGGTTGGTAGAAGTGGCCTTTACACTAACAAATAAATAGTTTATTTTTAGAATTTATGCTGAATATTTACAAATTGTTTGATACAGCGCAATTCAATGTAAATCAACGTAATTCAATGTTATCCGCTATAATCCTATTTAATTCAGTTTAATGCAATGCAATTCGACTTGATTAAATGTAATTTAATTTGATTCGAGGTAATTCAATATAATTCCTAGAAAATTAATTTTAATTCATTTTATTCATGAAGGGGTTTAACTATTTTCAACAACAACAATGGACACGAAAGAGCCCGACCATGTCCTCACTTCACTTAAGGTGTTTTCCTTGTAATTACAGATATTGTTGACGTTTAAATAAACGCAAAACCGCTATGTAGTCTTGTAAAGTAAGGGAATTTATATCTGTGTGTGGAGGAAGAGAGACTTAAATCGGAGTTTGTATGGTGGTATAAAGATATTAAGCGTTTTTCAAGAAATCGATATAATGGAAATTTGTTATAACTTTCGAAGAATGTGGAATTTTGAAATCGGGCTTAGTTGACAACGTAAACGACAAAAACTAAAAAAAAATTACAGTCTCTTAACTTATTATCGAGACTTATTATGTATTTTTTTTCTTTGCAAAAATCGCTGTTTTAAAAAGTTGATATAACTCGTAAACTACTTGAACTTTTTAAACGGGTTTTAGCCGCAAAGAAGCACCTAATTAAGGACAATAACAATAACGAATAATCTCAACTTTGTCCCAATTCTATTTGAACCGTTTTCCCGTGTGAGGACAAATATTGAAACAAAAAATAGATTCAGGCGAGCTAGTCCCATTGCAAATAAGGTAAAATCTAGCTTTTTGCTTAAGACTGTAAACCTAATATTTACCATCAGCATATTAACATTTCTTAGTTAACACACTGATCGTAATTTTTACTTTCTTAAACAAATTTCCAGTCATTCGTAGTTCAAAATTTACTTTAAACAACTTCCGGACATATCAAAGGTTCAAGCCATAATACTGTTATATGATTCATACATCTATTTGCGTTGATGCTGGCAACACTTTCGTGTATTAAAGTTAAGGAAAGCCTCTGAAATACATGTGCGGAATCATGAGCAAAAAGTGTACTTTAAGTATGTATGAAAAATAAAAATTCGCTTTTAGCCATAGATTATGAGAAGTATCATCCACGGGAATTGATGGGAATTTGTTGATTTTATCGAACCCTTCAACAACAACGCAATATTTTTGAAAACTTAGCCAGTGTGAACAACATATAACGAGATTTCGAAGAACTTTCAAACAGGCTCTAAAAGAAATATTGATAAAATGTTAATTTTTTTTCTCTAAATAGAAATCATACACACGCAAAACACACAGTTATAAACACATAAGCAGTAGCTTTAAATGACAAGAAGTTTTCCATAACTGAGAGAAATTAAATTCAGGCATCAGTCATTAAATCTAAAAATACTTCCATTATTAACTCTTGTAATATCATAATAATACACAGGCACACGAAACAGTTACACACACACACATACACAGTCATATTCACTTACTCACACCCCCACAAAGACACTTACACACAGCCACATAAAACATAAAAGAAAAATTATATAATAAAAAGTTTATGAAATAAAAAATTATAAATTTGATCTTATATAAAATACTGTGATACTAAATTTTACTAGTACTTCCAGCATAGCTGCATTTTATCCATTCTAAAATATTCTGATAAAAAAGAAAACAACAACAATGCTATGAGATGACAACATCAACAACAAACAATTATTGAACAACAAAATCCCAAAAACAACAAAAAAAAAATAAAAACAAATCAATAAATAATTATTACAACAATATTATAAAGTAAAACTAATAAAAGTTTAAATTAATCATAGATTAGTTTAGATATTAGAAATTTCAAAACAAAACCAAAATCTATTAAAGAAAAAAAAACCTAAAAAAATTATAAACAATTACGAATATTATATATACATACATATATATAGTCTATTACAACCATAGAAACATACAATTCAGGGGAATTCAAAAGATTTTCCTCGGGTGGGGGTTTTGGTGGTTGATAGCGAGAAATTTGCTGTAAATGCTAAGGCTGCTGGAAAGTGGATTTGAAAGCTATCCAGCGATAAATATAAAGGTTGAGAATGGAATATTGTGAGGTTTTGATAAAATTCGAATGATATCTGTACATTAGAAGTCTGTATACTTGATAGAGCTGAAAAACTGTAATAATATACTTTTTAGAAATTAATCTTAATTAGAAAAAAATCTGTTAAAAACATAAAGTTTAGAAAGGAGAATATTTTGTTTTAGAAAATTCTTAAAAATTGTCTTCAGCAGTGGCATTAGTTAGTTGACTTATGCTTAAATAAAAAAAAAAGAACGTAAAGAATAATGCTCATTAATTATCATAGGCAAAATTATTTGAGCGATTTTTAAAATTATTGTTTAGTATTGAAATAAAAACTTTACGAAATGTATTTTAGGAAATTTTCGTCAATTTTTAATCAAAAAAAAAAAAAAAAAAAAAAAAATGTGGAACATAATTTTGTGATTTTTTTTTTTTAAGAAAGGTTATGTAAACAAAAACGTGAATAAATTTGTGATAATAATCACAAAATCTTCAAAAGTAATTCCAGTGTTTTTTCGTCAATATTCAGTCAAAAATCATTCATATCATTTTAGTGATTTATTTTAACGAACCCTATGATCTTTTAGCAAACGCCAAAACAATATGGCCGTTTTCAACTATATTCATTTAATCAAAGGTCAAAACAATTTAGCGATTTCCTTAAGAACTGGAAGTTAGGAAATAGATAATGTAAAATGGTGATGCAATAAAATTTTAGCTCTCTTATTAACAAAAGTTTGGTAACCAACGAAGTGCGATAATTTTCAAATAAAAAAATATTGGCGAAAGATTATAAAATTAATTCCAATGGTTTTTCATCCATATTTAATCAAAAAAATATTATCAATATAATTTTTAGCGATTTTTCTTTGTGAGAGTTATAAAACCGTAAGCGTGATATCATTTTGTGACAACAATCCCAAAAACGTAAAATTAATTCTATAGGCTTTTTGTCAAGGTTCATTCAAAAATCATTCGTATAAGCATATATTTTTGTTTAATGAGTTATCCTATTGAATTTTATAACAAAGAAAGAATTGAGATGTGATTTATAAGGGTTAATGCCAGCGATTTTTAACCAATGTTGTTAATTTAGCGGTTTTTCTTAAGGTGAATATTATACAATTAAATAAAGTGAAATAATTTTGAGATAAAACTGTAAAAGTAGTTTTTTGTCAGTATTTATTATAAAAAAATATTACTGATAAAAAATGTTAGCGATTTTCTAGCGCAAAATAACGAAATATGCTTATTTGCAAATAAATTAAAAAAAAAGAAAAAAACGCTAAATGAATGTTAAAATTGTAAGTCGGAAATACATAAAATTTATTGTAATAGTATTTGGACAGCTGAAACAATTATTATTTTTACAAAATTACAATTTCTTTGAAAAAAAATCGCCTTAATTTGTAATACTGATTTATTTTTATAAAAGTTGAAAAATGTCCAGCCATTTTACCTTATGAAAAATCCTACAATTTGAGAAACAGTCGTTAAATTTGTTAGTACTTTCTTTTTTGAAAAAGTAGAAAATTCATGACTCGGTCATTTGAATCAGCCAGATTTAATAAAATTTTGCATAACGTATTTCGAAAAGGGAAGTAATTTGCTGATATTTGTTAAAATTTAAACTTTATATGTGAAAAATTCATCGAAAACAATAGCAATTTATTTTGTAATAAAAGTTGGCATGCCTAGAACTAAATCGCCCTATCGAGAAGTCTACTTCGCATATTCTAATTCTGCGAATTTAAGGTATTTTTTTTATAAAAATTGGTAACTTGTAAACTAGCAGATAAGATATAAAATATGAGGGCGAATAAATATAATTTATGTACCGTTTTTATAAAGTGCTACTACGCTAGATCACTCGTTTGAATTAAAATCAATTTTAACGTTTTTAGTTACTTTTATTTATTACAAAGAAATCGTGAGTTAATTAGAGGGAAACTAAAATACTTTAAATGATTTAATATATACTTTCAATTTCCTGGAATTTTAGAAATTTTATCTAATTTAAAAAAAAAATCAGAATGTTTTATACAATACTAGCTTGAACTATATATTCAGTTTTTAGTTCTAAATATTTCAAAAATAATAATTTAAAACATATATATTCCATCATTCCAGTTCAATCTGAAACATAAACATAATCATAGAAAAAAGCTATGATGTATAAATTTATTGTTGTACTTAGTGAGGCTGAAAACTCTCATAAAAATTCACATTTTCTATTATGAAAATATATAAAGAATACTATTAAAAGCTTTATACAGTATGAACCAAAGCAAACTTCACCGGTATTTGGAATCTTAATAATCTCTTAATGTTTTAATAATATCTTTCAAATGAAATACAAATGATAATGATATCAAAATATCATGTTGACAACAATATTATGTTGACAGCAATATTATGTTGATGGCAATGTATAAAACAAAAAAATTTTAATTGTCCGCAGTTGCAACGAATTCTGGTGAAACAGTCACAATAATAGTGATGTGAAAATTTCGTTTTGTGAAACACGTGGCAACTTTCTATACAGTATACTAGAAAACATTGCAAATATGGTAACGGAATTTATACCAGAAAAATTATTGTTAAATATTGCTTATAATTGTAATAATTATTAAATATTGCTTGAAGTCTTTGCTTCAAGTGTGCATTTTTGTGCTCGTTTCTAAAATAATGCCATACTATGACAGAGTCTCACGTTCTTTTCCGTAAATACCGTCCTTAGAGAGTTTAAAAATGTTGATTTGTTGTCCTGGAACTCAGCTGTCATTTTCCATTTTCTTTAAAGCAATGTGATGAAAATGTAAGTGAAAAATTAGGTCTTACTCCTCATAACGCCTCTATTCGTTTAAATGTTGAAGCTTGATTAGTCGATAGCATTGATGTTAGTATTACAAATGAATTCTGTTTGAAATCCTAAGAACAAGGGTGTTACAATTAACTTAGAAATTGTCCGATGTCTAGAAAATCTTAAAAGTTGCTTATGCAGCTAACATACATGCAAGCTAATCTTTGGAAAAGGTTTGGAGTGATTGTTTCACATATGTAGAGAATTCATTTTCCAAATGTCTCCAAATTCCCAACAAGAGTATAACAACTTTAGAGCGCCTTAAAACATAAATTGCAATTAGTTCACATTTTAGACAAACTAAAGCAGCATACTTATATGGCCAACGAGGAAACATAATACAATTTTCCAATTTACCGCCCTCACACACCATTTCTGGAAAATCTTAGCATTAAATTTCCCTGCAAAATAACTAAAAAAATTAATTACAATTAAAAAAACTTTGGTTTCTTTTAGAAACAAAGCAAGCAATATATTTCTCTTTTTTGAAACAAAAAATCAATAATGAGATACAAAACTACAAAACAATTAATATAATTTATAAGTAAGACAAATTAGAAAATAATGAAAAATAACACACACACATACACAATCAAAACACAAATGAAAATTAAACAAAAAAAAAACAACTAACAATAAAATCACAACTAATCACCCACACAGCCCACAAAAGAGTAAAAAAAATTCCATAATAAAATGCTTTGCAAAAATGAAGAAAATATTTCAAAACAAGAAAACCAAACACACACAAAAAAATACTCTCTCACCGAAGAGAAGAAAAAACACGTAATCAACAATAACAAATTCAATGAAAAAGTTACAACGTAAAAAAGACATATAAAGCTAATTATAAAAAAAATGTACACAACACAAAATGGGAATATGAAATGCAACAGCAGATGAATTTCAATTCTCATTTTGAAAAGGTAGAAACCGCAAAATTCGTAACACCAATAATAACAAAAATAAAAATTCTTGAAAAAAAAGAAGTAGTCATTTGACAAAGAACAGAAACCTTCAACTAAAAGCTTTTTAACAAAAATCATAACATAAATTTTCTATAGAAAATAAAACGAAACTTAAAGAACTCCAAGTAATAAATCAAAGATTTTTAAAACAAAAGTACATAAAATTTAAAAAGAAATTAAAATTACTATTAAATACTTTAGACCTTTTTTAAAAATTTCCCTCTCTCTCTCCTTCTCTCTATCTCTCAATTTCTCTTTCTCACTCTGAAAATCATTTACTCAATTTTGAACAACAATAAAAAGAAAATATTTAAACTGATATGAAAATTTAAGGAAATTAACAAAAGAAAAAACGTAATAATACTATTACTGTAACCTCTAGAACTGTTGCTTGTTTTAGATTTTTAATTATAACAAAGAAAGGAAAAGGAAATATAATTCTAAATAATAAACAAATATTATTATTATATATAAAACAAATTATAGTAACGAGTATTTATACTTAATATATAAAGAAAACTTATTAAACACAACACAAAAATAAAATACTAAAAACAGAAATTAAATTTTGAATTTAGTCAGTTCCCTCTCCCCCTAAGTTAAAGGCAGTAAAGCAAACAGACGAACTTGCTCGCAAACTATGTAAAAGAAAACGTTTGTCAAAAACAGCAGCAAAGTGACAACAAAAATAACAATACACAAAATACTCAGTAAACTGTTCTGAATACCTTTCAAATACATATATATATATATACATATATATATTGCAATTTCGTGAAAAGACAAATTACCAATCTCTGGTATCAGAAAATTAACAAAACCAACAATAACAATTTATAACCAACCGAAATCCAGTGAAGAAACAAACAGTTATTTATTATTATAATTATTATTATTATTATTACAATTATTATTATCAATTAATTCTCTCTTAATGAATTATTTAACAAAAATAAAAACGTAATTTAGAAATTTTAATTAAAACAAAAACAAAAAATGGAAAATGAAAAACAGTTTAATAAAATGCCCCAAAAAAATAAAAGGAACTTCTGAAGTAAAACCAAAACAAACAAAACCAACATTGAGTGAACCACACAAATTTGTTTTATTCCAAAAATTGCATTATTATTCTCAAATAAGCAAATACTGGGTAAGTTACGGTTATCTCGACTATTAAGACCATCGAATTAAATTCAAGGACTTCTTGCATATTAACTGTTTCTTTGCACCGTGAGTATCGAAGAATTGGTTCTAACAGAATGTTATCTACATATAAGGTGTAGTAAAAAGAAACTCCCTCCTGTGACATTGACACTGATAACTTCATCTAGCATAGAATACAATTTTCTTCGATAACTTTTTGGCATTTTGAAGGATATTCCACTATGCTTCCCTCATAGAAACCAGGGTCCCTATTAGCAAAACCTGGGACAGTCGATTTTCATAAGGTTATTTTGAGAGATTTTCTCAACTGAAAAATCATTCGCCATATACAGGAATAGGTGGTAAACACTTGGTGCCATATAAACTTGACGCATATAATTTCCCTGCCAAGCTGCCGGTGTCACTAGCGATGTGTGTGGCCTGCCGTTTTTCTGATGAAACACAATTCCTCTCCTATTGGTCAAAGCAGGCCACTCCTAGGCAACTACAGAGTGGCACACCAATTGTGCTACAATAAGCAATTCAAATAACTTATTTTTAATCAATGTATTTCATTTATAGAAAATTCAATTTTATTTTATAGAACTAATTGGTTTTGAAGATGATAGACCGTAAATGAGTAATTGTATACAAAAATGAAATGTAATGTTGTAAAAATTTTGCTAAAAGTTATATCTTCTGCCACGAAATCCTTGTTAGTGTATATCAAAATATGGAAATAGATAGAAATTATGTAAAAAATCAGATCGTAAAATTTCAGTCACATGAACTAACGTAGGCATACCTTAACGGCTCGACCCTTGTCAAATACTTATCAAGCAGCGCATAGTAAAAGATGTCAAATTATAACTTACTGAAGCGTTCTGCTTACAAATTGTAGACGAATCATTATTTTTTACTGAATTGGTCATAATTAAGCCTATTTAACGTCTGATGCGCAATAAATTATACCGAATTTAATGAAATATATAGTCGAATGTATGAGCCTAGAAATGTGTGGATTAAATTAAATAACAGATGTGAGGGGAAGGACGTGATTATTCGATCGATTTTTCCCAAATTTTGTATAATATTGCTCTATAAGAAAGACAATTGGGAATTAAATCGCTCAATTTGTGTGGGGTATCAGAAGCCCATTTACTGCTCCCGAGCACGATTTGGCAATGTATGAGACTGTAGCAAGTTTCAACGCTTTAAAATCCATTGAGCACATTTACTCCATCTGTCAAATGATATATACTCGCATGTTTATTCCTTCCTATCCTAAAAACGTAAAATATGTTAACCTGGTAACACAGCTGCCGTTGGTATCTGGGTCTGTGTTTTCGTACTTTTTAAACACATTTCTTAAGTTAAGCAAAAAGATGCTTAACCCTATTTGCGGATAAGATGCAGTTACATTTTCTTACTTAACATTTATTAACTTTCGGAAAATATATTACACTGAAAACCAGAAGTAAAACTTGACAGATTTATCTGATAAAGTGGACATCGCCCTAGTTGAATATATATATATATATATATATATATATATATATATATATATA
>JAHXMU010000051.1:762948-793087 GCA_019455685.1 Philornis downsi | reverse complement strand
TTTAACTTTTGTGTTTTTCTTTCTTTTGATATTGAGAAGATATTTTGGAAAATTATTTATTGTTGAGTCAAGACGTTTTCGAATTGAATTTACCAACATTTCACACACTATGTGGTATTATTTTTACCTATTGTTTAATTTTAGACTACACTTGCGTATACATTTTGAACTGTGACTATTATAGCAACTTTTTAAAATCTAGACCTCATTGTCACGTCTAGTTGTTGAAAGTATTACCGTGAGGAAAATTTCGGTATATTTGTGCAAATATTTAAAAATTCCAGAAAGGATGAGACAAACTGTCGCAATTACGTGTTTTATTATTTCATTATAATCGCTGGACTTTGCCATTTCAATGACTGCCTCTGGATTGGTTGTAGCTGTGGCTTTTTCCCAATCACTCCTGGGTTCTCCGTAGAAAAGTGTCTCTCATATGGAAAAGTGTCTTCATAGACACTTTCATATAGAAAAAGAACAGAAGAAAGTTACCCCATTTCACGGATTGTTTGTAGCTTTACAAAATATTAGGATGGCCCTGGTTTATATTAATCCTTGACATGAATTCCAAATTTTTGGTTTAATAAAATTTTTGCAAATCGATCATTTTATATGGGAGATACTAGAAGGTATCATAGTTCATAATCAATGCGTGGCGAATATTTGAAATAAAGTTGCGTTGCGCAAGTTTCAATGTGTTCTTAGAAACTTTCAAAAAATTATGTTATGTTATGTTATAATTTTTTGCAGTATAGAGTTATTCGTATGAGTGCAACAAATGCCTCAAATTGTCAATTTTCGTAGATCTATTTGATTTTTAAATATCAAGAGTTTTCATTTAAAATTGTCGTTTGCACAGGAATCTATATGGGTGCATGTTTTAAATTTAAATTTATTTCGTATGAAAGCTTGCACATGCTCTCTTAAGAAGTAAATTTAATCCAGAGGTAATTTGGTAATTTATTACGAAATAAATCCAAATTACCTCTCCTTTATTCTGAAACAATGACTTATTAAAAACGGTTTCATAAAACATACTTGCCTTACAAAATGCTCGATTTCAGACTTAAAAATATTGCAAGTCGTCATTGGAAAAACTTATATAAAGAAATCTAGGCGCGTCTCTCCGGGGAAGATGTGTAAAATATCCTTATTTAATTTCATGTTCACTACTCTTTTATTTCATTTTATTTCAAAAGAAATAAAATTATTGGCAAAAAACGGCAACAAATAAAATAGTTCCTTTTTTTGTATAGAAATTTTTGATGACAAAAAATATAAAACAGTAAATAGATAACGCAACACATTTAATTAAAGAAAAAACAGACTGATTTTTCAATTTTAGAGCCAATTGTTTCGAGTTTCCCACAAATTAACCACAACTTTCTGTTGAAATCGTTTCAAATATAATATATCTATCGTAGTTTTAAGAAAACCTTCCGGTAGTGTGAAAAGTCATTTGAATGAGAGATTCATTAGTAAAATAGTAATTTCTTATCGTAGCTAGGTAATTATCACATACATCTTAATTTTAGAGAAAGAAATATATTAATTAAATGTCTAGAATATTTCTAATAAATATAAATATTTTTATAATTTTATTTATTTCAATAGGTACTTGGAAATAATTCAGAAATGTCAAATCCAATTTTAATGACATACCTTTACGAAAAATATTCAGTCATAACATTCGTCGTTTTCAATTTGAATTACTTTTCTAAATCCACTTCTTTCAACTGGTCTGCCTCAAAAATACAAACCTAGCAGTAATTTCGCTACTTCCCACAACATTGTGAATGTTTATAATTTGTAACGCTAACCATTCATAATAAATGTCTTCTGTTTACACTGGCTTTCAAATTTCAGCGATTTTTCACCTTGATTACATAAAAATTTCAGTGTCGGTATTAAATTCGCAATTATTAAGAGTTCAGCTGTATAAAAAAAATTATATAAATGTTATAATTATATAAAAATTAATAAATTTTTGTTTCATTTTTATTTTCATGTTTTCATTTTTACCGTCTCCTCCGGACCACTTGGAGGAAATTTTTTTTGAAGACACAAACGGATCATTCTTCGCAAGTGATACAATACGGATATCTGTTGTTTTTGAAGTTTTATTTTGGGTCTTCCGCAAGTTTCGACGGGCTTTTTAGGCTTTAAAACATTTTGTACAAAATAGCGACCGATTCATAGTTTTTGCTATAGAACGAAGACTTTGGCCACTTTCTCTTAGTCTTGAAACAATTTTGCTATCCTCCGGAGAACAATGACTTTTTCGGCCATGGCAGATTTTTTTTTTTACTTTATATTTTGTTATGAATAAAGATAAACAACAGTAAAATAACTAGCCTTTTCAAAAAGACTATAGCAGACTGCGAAAATATTAAAGAATTGAGAAATGTATTTATTATTTTGACCATGAACTGAAATCACACCTGAACAAAACTAACTCACAATGAAAACGACGGGAAAGCCCCAGTTCTGTTTTTAGTTTTTAAAACTTTACCGTATTTTAAGTTTTTTAATTAAAAAGGATTGCCATGTTTACGTTTCGTTAAAGTAACTAAAATTAAACACAAAGCAAAAATAAGCAGGTGTACTTATTTTTTCGACCATATGTGTATGCTTACCTTTTTCACTAATAACTCGGCTTTGTTTAGCTCTCTATTTTGTTCGTTTTCCTCGTGTCAGGGCACTCACACAAATAAGAGTGGGTTTTGAAGTGCATTTTTTTTACAGTATACATCTCATTAAGATCTGCATAGTTTTTTCACAATGAGATTCATACGAAAAAAAATTAATAAATTGTAGACCGTGTTTTTGTACTTTAAAAGGATATCTCTTATTAGAAGAACCAGATGGCAAAAGTTGAAAAAGCGAACTGAAATTTAGTAAGTAGGGAAGATGCAGAGTTGCCAGGAGCCCTAAAAAAATAAAGAATGAAGGTTGTTTTTTATTGTTGTTTGCTTTTTTGTGCAATATTCGTCAAGCTGTCTTTTGACTGATAACTTGTAACAGGTCTTTTCATAAAATGCACCAAGTTTTTAATTTGAGTTCCTTTTGTCGAAAATATACGAGTTATTCATTTATTTATATTAATTTAGGCCAGAAATGTGCCTGTAATAGGTCTTGCGCAAAGTTTAATTACGAATGCTAGATACATTAATCTAAGTTTATTTATGCGTTTATTCAATTCATTCATTCAAGTTGCGTGTTAGATATCAACGATTTGTTGTTCGATTTGAAAGTACATTATATTTGAAATGTGATGTAGTTTAAATACTGGCTATGCTTCGCTAGTTTGTGCGCTTCCGAGAGGGTCAATTTTCGATAACCCAGGGTCAGGCCGAATTAGAGCTACGGCGCAGGTTGTGTTGAGGTTAACAATATTTTAGAGAAAGCCTACAAGTAGAAAGCTGAAAGGCTGCCCTCCAATACCTCGTATAGAATATCCATTGTGGTATCAACAGCGTGACATGTAGCGTCGCTCTGCCGTTATCATCGATTGATAGCGCTTTCCATTGATTTTGCTAGCAATAACGTCATAATTTTTGAAGAAGCATGGGTCGGTGATGCTCTCGGTCCACAATCTACAACAAAGAATGACTTTCTATCAATGTCGCCTCTTTAAGTTTGGTTACATATGTGTAGTTCATATGCAGTTAACTTGAGGTGCAAAATAAGTGTTATTTCGAAGATGTCGCCGCGTCATTTGATTAAGTAATTTTGTAAAAATCGTTAACAAAAAGCAACGGAAACGAAACAATGAAATTAACTGAGTTAAAGATATCACCGGTATTACCCAAAAGTGGTTTGGCCTGAGATTGGTAGGAGAACTTTCCAGTTAAAGAATCAAGTGTTTGAAATTGGAATAGCTTTCACGTAAAATTGTTCCTGCGAAGACCATGTTAATCTTTTTGGGTACTTACTTATCCACTTCCCAATTTATTTTATTCGAAAAAGTTGAGCTCAGACATCGGTATAAAAATGTTTTATATTCATCGATATAAGTAAATTGGTCGAATAGACTGTAGCCGGTAATACAAGAACTAAAACTGCCTTTGGAGAATAGTTATTTTTCAGTATTTTCTCGGATATTTCTGCCTCCTTATTTTAAACCGATTTAATGCAACCGCCTTAATGAAACCGCCTTAAATGTGGGTATAGTTATCGGAAAATTCGAAATCGATTTAAGGAAAGGCGAAAAGATGATGTGCTTGGCAATTTGAAACGACCAATTATAGAAAAAAAATTCCTTTGAAAATTACAATTTGATCTTCGTTTTCGGGTTTTTGTAAGTTATGTACATAAATCACCCTGTGGTATTTTTCAATCCAAATAAGAATTTTTATTATCAGTAACACGAGTACGACTCGATATATTGCGGATATGACCCACGTTTCTAACTTTAATTTCACTCCTTGTACAATCTTTTAATAGTAAAGTTCTTTTTATTCTCATGTACTTAAACTGACTTTTATTTATATGTTGAAATCCTCACAGTTTTATATCCCGTTTATCTGTTGTAGTTTTTGCAAATAATTTGTATTTTTCCAAGAAATATGATTTCTGTTGCTGGGTATGAAACTTTCACGTATATTTGTGATTTTGAAAATATCGATTGTACTGCTCTCTGCGAATGCATTTCTACTTGTTTGAAAAATTACAAAAAAGAAAAATGAACCGTTATCAACGGTCAAAATCTACCTGTCGTTATTTGTTAACCATTTAGGAATAACTGGATATACATATTTAAAAAATTCTTTGTATTTTTATTCGCTATGAAATTCGCTAAAAATGCACCGCGCAAAAATTGCATTAAAAATTTTTAAATATGTAGAACTAAGGTAGTTAAACTGCGACTCAATAAATGAACCTCGTTTTTGAGTCACCCTATGTGTAAAGCAAAGACACCAGTGTGAACCGAAGACATCAATCAGTGGGTACCAATCTTAAATAATGGGAACATTTTGTAGTTTGCAAACCACTGATACGAATAAAATGGAAATTTGGTCTTTTTGAATCATCTTCTGCATAGACTTAGTTTCTTCTAAGCGTGGTAACCCTTTGAAGAAATTCTGTTTTCATTTTGAGCAGAAACGAATTCGTTTCATTAATAATAGCTGGTACCAAAAGTTTCGTTTTTCTTGCAAAAATGTTAAATTTGTTGCATTTTCTTTGACAGCCATTATTTGACTGCACAGCACAGTTCTAAAATACGCTTTAACGCTAACGTTTGTGTAAAATGTCGTTTCATTGATGCCTAAATTTTGGTTAGAGGGCTACAAGCCAGCTAGTGCACAATTTGCTATCGACTCGGCCTTCTCTGTGACTTTGTACTTAGCTAATTTTAAGTTATACGTATATTGTCTGATATTATTTATTTATTTATTTTATTTTATCATTTTATAAGTAAATTATAAAAAGATAAGGAACAATGAGCTATGACAACAATGGCCTCAAGCTCGAATTTAGTATATATAAAACTAAATTCTGATCAAATACATTTGCATATATTACATTCTTAAAGGTATCTTAAAATTAATTCAATATTGGTGGATGTAGGGTTATTTAGCATATTAATTATATTTTTTGAGTTAATAACATCTTTACGTTGGTTTTGAAAACTAACACAATTAATGAGGACATGCTTTAAAGAGTTGTCTGGGCTATTGCAGAATTTGCAATGATTGCTAACATTCGCGTTCATTAAGTAGCTGTGAGTCAGATTAATATTATCTAGTCTTATTCTCGTGAGTACTACCTGGTCCCTTCTGGAGGGGATGCTGCTCTGGTCGGTTTTTTTTTTTTTTAAATTATTATTTTTAACAATTTTCTAGTAAACAACTACAATATAAATTTGCCTCAGCGCCTCTAGGGCATTATTGAGGCTAGCTAGCAACAATTTAACAGTTAACTTATATTTTACACAGAATAATCAACAATAATAATGTTTTTTGTTTTTTAAATCGTTATGGAATGCAATGTATTATAAAAATATTTTTGTTTTTTATAAAAAAAAGAAAAAAATTTTTTCAGTTATATAAGAAGCACCTCAATATTATCAAACAAGTATTGTTTCAGTGTTTTTTTTTTTAAGAGGGAAATCGACTGCAAATCTTTTATTATATTATATATTTATTGTATTCAATACTACCCAAGTACTCAATTCTCTGGTTTGTTTTCTCCAACCGACATCTGACTGGATATATATCACTATTGTTTCGGGTGTTAAATGTATGACCAACTCTTCGAAAAGAAATCGTGTGATGTCCCATGTTATGAATAGCTTTAAAAACATAAACTAAAAGTTGATTGATGTATTGGTAAAACATTCTTAGCCACATTTTTGTACAACGGTAAAGTGGAATATGTTATTGGTAAATTATAAATAATTTTCAGGGTTTTGTTTTGCATGACTTGGAGGGATTTTAATTCGGCGTTTTTCCTCTGTCCATATATAATAGCCAGGTAATTCAAATGACTTTGGATTAGTGCTTGAAATATAATATATTTAGTGTTCTTATTAAAAGTGTTTTTGAATTTATACAGGGTGGGCCATAAGGGTGTTGGCGGTTTAAATATTCAATTAAAAAAAAACTACGAAACATAAAAAAAAAAATATATTTGTATTTTTAAAAAGTAGAAGCATGGGAATTTTTAAGACTTAAAAATAATGTTGTCCAAATGGCTTCCTTCCCTCGGCTGCTTGACACTCTTGGAACCGAAGTCGCAAATTTTGGAAAACTCGTTGAAAAGTTGTTCTCGGTATTTTGTTACTTTCCTGAATAATGTTACTCTTCAACTGCTCTAAATTGGTCGGATTATTCTCGTAGACTACCGATTTGAGGTAGCCCCGCAGAAAATAATTGCATGGAGAGAGATCGGGGCTACGTGGGGGCTATTCAATATCCCCCCTTTTCGAAATGAGTTTTCCAGGAAAAACATTTTTCAGCAGCTCTATGGATACCCTAGCCGTATGACATGTGGCCCCATCCTGTTGAAACCACATCCTCGAGGTATTGCCTTGAAGTTCTTGCAAGGCTGGCACCAAAAAGTCTGCTAGCATGTTGCAATAATTGTTCGCTCTAACCATCATCGCATGCCCTCTTTCGTCCTCCAAAAAGTATGGTCCAATAATACCGGTTGACGTTATCCCAGCCCACACGACAAGCTTAGGGCTGTGAAGTGGACGTTCATGCAAGCGTCGGGGAATAGTCTCGGACCAGAACCGACAATTTTGCTTGTTCACATGGCCATTAAGGTGAAAATTGACCTCATCACTAAAAATCACGTTGTTGAAATTGTTGAACCGCTCTAGCATCAAATTGACAAAGTTAAGTCGGTTATTGGCATCATCGGGTTTTAATTCTTGGACTATTTGAATCTTATAAGCCTTCAAATGCAAATGCAAAGTTGTTCTTTTGACATCCAAAGACTGACTTCTCTTACGTGTTGACTGTTGCGGATTTCGCTGAACTGAAACACGAACACGCTGCACAATGTCGGCTGATCTTGCAGAAACTGGGCGACCACGAACCGTAATTGGTACTGTTGAGTCGGTTGTTTCGAACATTCTGATCCATTTTAGTATCACATTGGCGCTTGGGACTTCACTTAAATCGTGTAAACCGTATTCATGCCGATACAAACGTCGTGCAGTAATCACTGATTTATTGTTTTCGTAATATGCTCGGACACAAAATGCACGCTGCACTCCCGTGTACGGCTCCATGGCGACTAAATTTCCAGGAAGCGGGGCAGCGAACAACACATCCCCCTGCCACCCCGCGCCGCGCGTTACCGAGAAATCGAAGAATTAAATCGCCAACACTCATATGGCCCACTCTGTATAAAATACCAAGAGCTGGTGCTACTTTGGTTTTTATATGGCTTATGTATATGTTGATTCCATGACAAATTACTTTGTATTTTAATTCCCAAATACTGTATGGTTTCAACTTCTGCAATTTCCTGCCCATTTGCAAAAATTGAACAATCGTTATGATTCCTGTGCGATTGCGGTTTAAATCGTATAAATTTGGTTTTGTTTGCATTCAACATTAATCTATTTAAACGAGCAAATTCTGTTATCAATTCTGCATCACGTTCAACGTTTATTTTCAGAACTAAATTTTCCTTGTACGGATAAAACAAACATAAAAAGTTTTCCATGAAGCTGCAGATTATTAATGTCGTTGATACACAATTTAAATAACAGAGGGCCCAAAACGCTGCCTTGTGGAACACCGTGTACAACGGGAAGCATAGAACTTTTCTCTTTGTTTACAATCACATACTGCTTCCGATTCTCCAAATAGTTTTTAAATAATGCAAATTTTTTGCCTCTGATTCCATAATATGACAACTTTTGCCACAATATCGAGTGATCCACAAGATCAAAAGCCTTAGTAAAATCGTAGATAATTCCACCAACTGCAGAAAATCCTGTATCTAGGCCGTCACATATGTAATTAATAACATTAACCATTGCTTCTTCTGTACGGCATCCACTTTTAAATCCATATTGGTTTCCAAACAGGAGTTTTTCATTACCTAGATTCCAAGTACATTTTTAATATTGAACTTCGCTTGATTAATCCGTTTATATCTTCCAAAAGGCTTGATCCCACATTTTAATTTGTTTTTCCATAAAATATGACTTAACATGTGACCTAATATCACTAAAGTTAAGATTTGGTGTAGTTGTGAGAGGGGATTTTATAGCTTTGCAAGCTGTAACATCAGCGAATTCATTTCTGGGAATCTGTACATGGCCAGGTATCCAAACAATTTTTATAGTACCTAATTTTTCAATCAGAAATTTGCCTAATTTTATTCGCGTAATACTCATTATTATTTATGTTCCCTATTGAGTTTACTGATGAAAGTGAATCCGTTAATATTACGAAATTCCTCTTTTTGGGACGGACATATTCCATTGCATCATATATAGCTATTAGTTCCGCAGAATAATTCGAGCTATAGTGCGCCGTTTTGACAATCTTATTTGCCTCAACAACGCTGTAGGCAGAGTTTTCTCCAATCTTTGATCCATCGGTATATAGTATAGAAAGTAAAGTTTCGTAATCTGTCCTTCAACTCGCCGAACTTTTGTTGATATATTTCCACCGGAGTTTCAGATTTCTTGAACAGAGGAAGAGAAGTGTCTATATTCGAACTGTCTATCATACAATTTAAGTATTTGTCCATTTCCTGCTTGATATTATTTATTGGGATGCCAAACAATTTCCAGTATTCTATGATTCTTTTCAAAACTGATAGTACTTTAAAAGGGCTGTTACTGTTAATGACTTCCCTTGCAAGTTTTGAATGCAGAGAGCTATCGCTAAAAATAATACTTTTTGAAAGTTTAGTTATTAGTAGGTCTCTTGAATTTTCGATAGACATTAAGTTACTTTCAACTATCATGCTGTTAATGGATGTAGATCTGAAAGCACCTAAAGAGAGTCTAATGGCAGCATTAACTATTGTTCTTATTTTATTCAGTAAAGATTTGGGTGAATTCCCATGTAGAAATAAACCATAGTCGATTTTAGACATTATATTGTCTGATAACAATCAAAGGATCCTTTTCCAGATTTTCTAATTTTCTCGCTGTCTGATATTTTTGTTCAGACAGTTATTTTCTGGCTAGTATATGACTAGCATGTCTATATGAAATTATTTAGTCTAAAATACTTTACATCGTTCATTATAAACGTAGGAAATTGTATTTAAATTTGCTCAACGTAAGTAAAAAAGTGCCCCCTGTAAACAAAAATTTGTGTCGTATAAATTCAGAAATTTAAAAATTAATTGCAACCTATAAATGGCATAAAGTCAAATCGCTTTCATGACAATAAAGTGCTCATGTTTGTTTAATTTATCAATTTTGCAGCTGATATCAACTAGAAATCATAGACTGTATTTTTAAAATATTCAAAATTCCAATAAAATAATGCGATATCCTACACTCACACTAATATCTATCTGACATTGGCGCCATTCACGGAAGCCATTGCTCTGAAAAGAAATCAATATCCTATTGTAGCAAAGGAAAAAACAATTATCTGGCACAGAACTCTGGCGACAATTTCTTCCTCTAAATTGAAATATCTTTATGGCTGTAGAACAATGTAAACTATGCACCTATTTAGGCGTAATTGAGACATTATCAAAAACACGTGGTCCGTTAAGCATGAGGATTTAAATATAAATTCCTTTTACTAAACATTATGAAAATAAAAATTAGTTTTCCTCGCCTCAGATACGGTGACAATTGAGCATAACCGCTTTCATAAATTTACTCGCTGCGACATGAGTGAGTGAGTCGTGTAAGTGGAAACTGAAACCAAAGACATCGCAGTTTACAGCGGAGTATGTGCCGCTGTATCTTACACGTGTGATTATTTGGAAAAGAGTCGACGACAATGGTGCTAAAATGAGGATTGCATTCACAAATGGAGGGTAATGTGATGAGGAAGGCAAATCAAACATTTCTCCAGAAGTATCTTATGCTATGTACAAAAATGAAAGGATTTCGTATAGAATTTTTATTGAAGTATCATTGCACTATTTGGCAAAGGTGTCAAACAAGCTGGAAAATTGGAATTGAAATTATTCAATTCGCATGGGATGGCTTCCCCATAAGGGTGGCACTCAATAATTGTATAGGAAGTATATCTGTGGTCACAATCCGTAACAGCCTAACTCGAGTTAGGACACATTTTAGTTATTAGCACCATCGTATTCAGCCTATCTAAATTTATTTGCTCTAAATTTTTCATGTTTGTATCTCTTCTAGGAAGGCAATTAATCCTAAAAAACCTAATAGCTTAAGTTATTTTTCTAAATGACTGTTTTGGCATAACTGCCTAAGTCAATTTAGGATTACAACAAATATAAACATTATTTTTTCATCATTGCCTAAATCAACTTAAGTCGTTAATCCAAAAAAATAATGAAACAATTTTATTTTCCTAACTTGAGTTAAGCTCTTATTCCGAATTACAATTTCGTTTTTTGATAAACATAAATTGAGTTAAGGTCTTTCTCCAAACAAAAAAGTTTTTATTTAATCTGGAATAATAGCCTAACTCAACTTGAACTTTTTGACTTTCTTTCGTTCAACAATTCATAAGAGCCTAAGTGTCTTTTTCGATAATATCTTTTGACTGCGAGAATAAACAACTATTTTTTGTTAACAACTAAGTAAAGAAATTCGTTTCCTTGGAATCTGTAGCAAAGTTTTCCAAAAAACACCTTCTCCTGATTTTCAGTGAAGATTCAAAACTTTAAACTCCTGTACTGAAAATATTGAAAAACAGACTTAGGCTGTTATGGGTTGTGACCACAGATATATGTAATTGTTTGATTTTTAAAGATTTCGGGATATAACATTTTGTTGCTTGGTCTGAAACTACTATTCACAAAATGTACAGAAAATAAGACGACTTTTAGATTTGAGGCATGTAACTAAAGGGTTATTTTTTAATCGTAGATTTTTTAAAAATCGAATAAACCGCTCAAGTTTGCATCATACATTAAATTATTTTATTGGAATCGATAAATTGGTCTTTTCCATTTAATTTTTAAAGATAATTTCATGTAATGTTGTCCGCGGCTCCGTTTTAAAATGTCGATTCGGAAGGTCCAATTTTTCTTCACTTTTTCGAGCATTTCGGACTGTATTCCACGAATAACGCGTGTTCGGCTTGTCCACATAAACTAACGACTTCACATAACCCCACAAGAAATAATCTAGAGGCGTTAACCCGCAAGATCTTGGGGACCAACTCACGGGGCCAAATCGAGAGAGAAACTGCTCACTAAATTCATCCCTCAACATATCCATTGTTTCACGAGCAGTGTGGCATGTTGCACTGTCCTGATGAAACCACACGTCAACCAAGTTCAACTCAGCCAATTGGGACAAAAACAATTGCGTATCATGGCTCGATATCGTTCGCCGTTGACGGTAACGTTTCTTCCGCGGTCGTCTTTGAAGAAAACTGGAACGATGATGCCACCAGCCCATAAACCGCACCAGACTGTCGTTTTTTCGAGATGCATCGGTAATTCATGTAGGGTTTGTGGCTGTTCATCACTCCAGATGCGACAGTTTTGCTTGTGTACGTATCCGTTCAGCAAGAAATGAGCCTCATCGCTGAACACAACTTTTCGATAAAACAGTGCATTTTCATTGAGCTTTTGTAAGGCCCATTCATCAAAAATTAGACGTTGTTTTAGGTTATTCGGCTTCAATTCTTGCGTGAGTTGAATTTTAGAGGCTTTCAAACCCAAATGAACGTGTAAAATTTTCCTTGTGGTTGAGTAAGACATGCCCAATCGCTGGGAACGGCGACGAATTGACAATTCACGATCGCCATTAACACTGGTCGCTACGGCTGCAATATTTTCTTCGGTACGCACTCTACGCATGCGAGTCGAGTCGGTTTTATGTCCAACAAAGTAAATTTGGTGCGAAATTTGGAGATAACAGTACGAATTGTTGATTCAGCAGGTCGATTATGACGACCATAAAATGGTCGTATCAAACGATGCAAATTTGTCACAGAGCACGAATTTTGATAATAAATTTCAAAGATTTGCAATCGTTGCTCGTTTGTTAGTCTTTCCATGATGAAATGGCAGGGTATACTGTACACTTTTCACTTTGACAGATGACGTTTGGAAGCCATTACCAACCAGTGCTGCCAAACTGAAAAACTTAAATGTTAAAAAAATCACACTGTATTTGCAAATTCTGAATTATTTCTTGCATTTTCATGAATATTGGGAAAAGACTTAAGTTTAATCTCACTATAGAATGACAGAAAATTTAAATAAATCTTACTATTAAGGGGCCCTAAGTCATAAGTTGGCAAAAATACCTAATTCTGAGAAAAATTCAAAATTAAACTTTTAGCCATTTTCGTACAATGCACAAAAGGACGTAAGAAAAGTGAAATGGAACATAAGTGCATTAAAATAGAGGTCTATACGAAAAAAATTCCAAGCGCTGTGGTCTTTTGCCCTCCTTCACTAATTCGTCACAGCAAGTTTTGACAGAGTTTCAAAGCCTGGTATCTCCAACGGTATTTTACGCTGCACACCGAGTTCGTTATTGTAGATTTTACGATATTTTACGGCATTCTGAAGCGTTTTACCGCGTCGATGTCGATATATAGCTTACGGCTCATATGATCCGATACTCTTCCGTTAATGGTGTTGGGTTCATATATTTTTCGAAGTATTTTCTCGAAGACTACCAGAACTGTTTCATCCGCTTGTGTCATAACTCAGATTTATGTGCCATATAGCACGACAGGTAGAACAAGCTTTTGACACAGTTGGATCTTTAGTCCCCCAGAGAGGGCTTTGTGTATTTGCAAGCAGTGCTCTTCTCCTAATCTCCATTTTGACATGATTACTTATATCCGCGGCGAAGTCGAAGTAAATGAATTAATTCACAAATCAAAAGCTATAGCTGTTAACGTACACGGAGCGTGCCAAACGAGCGGGCGTTTTGTTCGTCGAAACAAATAATTTGGTTTTACCTCAGACCCATTTTTACTATTTGCTCCTTAAAGCTGAAAAATTCCGCAGTAACATCGCAATTTTCTACCAATAATGTTTGTATCGTTAGCACATATATGGTTTCAGTTAAAGATGACACCAGTCATATTAACAGCAGCTTTCCTCATAATAAGCTCCAATAGCACGTTTATACTTTTGCTGAATATTTCTTGTTATCCTACAAGAACATATACCAGGATTACCAAACTCAGGCCCGTCTTCATACAGTTTTTGCCATTTTGAACTGTCGAAGGCAGTTGTAAAGTCGATGAAAAAGTAGTTGATCTTGTTTTTTCAGGTTTCCTCTAGAGTTTGGCGCTATAGTTGCGACGCACTCAAGGATTGCCGTTTTGCAATACACTTAATTTCCTTAATACACTTTGATTCCAATCATCGGACATGCATTTATTAAACCACCAACCCCACCACTCTTTAGCAGGTCTGTCGGCAAAACAACAGCTTCCGCTGTTTTGTTATTCTTAAGCCGTGGTCTCGTTTGGTCATCTGTGTCATCGTCGATAATTCATTTGGCTTCTTCATTAGTGGTGCCGGAATTAGTAGCTCATACAAATGACCTGCTCGTTGTCCTTACAGGAGGGGAGTTTTGCTCCTTTTTTAACCTCTGGTAGAACTTTTGCCCTGCACTTTTCTATGCCTAGCTCTCCCACCCTTTCCATAACTGTTTCTTCCAAAAACTATCATATTGACTTTAGTTGCATACGACCAAATGCCTTTCCAGGAACCTTACAATATATGTACTATTCAATTTTTACTCACCGTTTTTGAAACTCCTTTATTCACATCTTTATGGACGGTTCCAGGTTTCGGGCTCTTTCAGGTTTCAGATCACAACCATCTCTTTTTGAAATTGGTCTTCAAAACCGGGATAAAATCTGAATGTAAGACTTCAAATCTGGATTATACGGAAACTATCAGTATAAGCAACTTCTGTTTTTGGCTCATACTTGGTAATTGTTTTGATTCAACACTGGGAGAAAGCCAATTTTCGATTTTTTTCTGACGTTACCGAATTTGAAATACTATATATTTATTTATTTACATCTACTGAGCATTGCTCTTACAGATTACAAAAATAGGAAAAATTTAATAAAATAACATAACTATAGTTACAAGTATATAACTATACACATTTATTAAGTAGTCAGTTGCAATAGATTACAACAATAAATTACAAATTTAGTGAAAATCTTCAAAATGAGGTATCAGCTAAAAGTCTGAGTACAGCTCGTCTAAATGAAAATCTATTGAGAGTTATATCGACAGTATATATATGTAGAGATATCCATCGGCAGAAGCGCATGGACATCTACTCAATTATATTTATGTCCTACCCCACTATTTTTCCAACATTGATTTTGCGAAAAAATCCAAAAGGAATCTTTGATTTTTCTACAAATCTTCTATTTTTTGTCAACTTTCGATTTAGGACTTCCTATATTCGATAAAAATGTCCACTTTTTGTACCATTTAATAACGAGATTAAACTGAGACATCCCTCAATTTTCATGAAAATTCAGTGGTCTGGCAAGGTTCTCAGCTATTAAACACCTGTCATCTGAAGTGTTATTTATTTAGTGAAAGGTTTGCTATTTACGAATATGGATCGTTTAATAACCGAAGAACACGTAAAAATCGTTAAAAATTACTACAAAAGTGGCAATTCAAATGAGGGCACTTTTCGTGCATTACGGGATTATTATGGTCACCATAATCGACCTACTGTCGAGCCTGTGCATCATCGCAATGTACACACTGTCGAAGATATCGTTTCTGTTAGTGAAAGTGTGGCGGATAATCCGAATTTCAGTTAAGAGGGCTATGGCCGTATGATAACCATTATAATGAAATAAAATTTTCATCGAAATTATAGCTTTAGGTGTGTTATAGATATATATGTATAGATAATCCGGTACTGCTGTATCCAAAACGTAAAATCACTTTTTATTTTCTTTAACAAATCTTTATTCATTCATTAAAATCTATTTTTCCGGACACCAAAATTTTTCTCAATCTTTCAAGAGTGCAGTATTCAATCGATTTGTCGTTTATGCCCAGATCATAAGCATATATCTAACTGCCTCCTCCCATAAAAATACGTCTTATAACATGCTGGTAGAGTGAAATTATATCTTCACAGATCATAATGCAATGGTCCTTTTTTTAATAAATCGAGTGTTTTTGATATCAAACAAGATTTGACACATTTGAGGGCCAAAATATCTTTTAAAATGTAATTAACTGATTCGTTTGAAATGCCAACATCATCAGCAAGTTTCTGAATTATTAATACTTTGTTAATGATTTGTTAGGTATTGTTAATCGGATTTATTGGACCTAACTTTCATCGGTGGGAGTTTTTGGGCATCAGGGGCACCAATCGTCTTCAAATTCTTCTCTGTCTTCTTTGAACTGTCTATGACATTTGTACACACTTCTTTCTTCAAAGTCTGTTCACCGAAGGTTTTCTATAATGTTCCAAATGCTTCCGGAACAGAAATTCCATTTCTTAAACAAAATTTAATACATTTTCTTTGCTTCAATGCGTGATTTTGCATTATACGAATCGCAGATATTGCTCTTAGCGTGGTACAAAACTAAGCATGATGTTTGACAAAAATGTCTGCTGCACTGCTACAAGCTGTGAAACTCCTCATTTCTGAAATTTTACATACCTGATTTTATTTTTCTTTATAAAAATTTTTATTTATAAAAACATACAAAAAACCGCGACATTTAACCTGAACGCGCCACATCAAAGACTTCTCCTAATTTCTCTAAACTTCACACACAGTAGTTTTGGATTAACTAGCAAACTTTAAAACTCAAACGATTTTTTCACCTTAGCAATATTGAAAGTTGCATTATTACTGTCATCAGTCTTATAATGAAACACAAGGAATACTGGTCTATAGGACTTTCATCACGATCTTAACGAAATATGCAATTGTGAGAGTTTGAACGTTCTGTATACGATATACGTCCATGAGCATTCAATTGTTTTGAAATTTATTACTAGCAGAGCGCAAAGCCTTGAATTATTGAAAGTTTAATTTTACTTAAACCTTTACTTAAAACTTTACTTAAAGATATTAAATATCTTGGAATAAATTTATCTTCCAATTTATCTTGAAATACGCACACAAAAATGTTGAAGGAAAAATCTCTTCAGCTACAGGAATTTTGTGGAAATTTAAATTCAAGCTGTCGATTGAGACAAAACTTTAGTTATATTTTGCTCTTGTTCATTCCCATGACAATGGTTTTTGCATCAAGAGACTCTACATCATTAAAATCTTTACAGCGTGCACAAAACGAAGCTTTGAAAGTGGATTTTACTCTACCTAAGGATTATCCAACACTTGATTTGTTTCAAAAATATGCTACAATTGTTCTTTCTGTAAAAGGCTTATATAAATATAATGTTTTGCTATTTATGTAAACGGAGATGATAATAATTTTATTAAATTTCGACAACATTATAATCAATCACAATTAAATACGCGCAATCGTTTTAACCTCATTCCATCAAGATGTAGAATTGAACTGACAAAGCAAAAAGTGGGGTTTTCCGGACCCCATGAAGTAAATCATTATATACTTAATGATATAAAACAAATTTCTAGAATATCAGATTTCAAACCTAAGGTTAAAAAATATTTGCTGGAAAAGATAGAAACACTACTTTGATTTATATTTATAAAGAAGTTACGTATAAATGAATTTTTCCATTATTGTACAATTGTATTTTTAAACTTACTACGATTTTTTTTGTTATTAATTGTTTTATTGTTATTAATTAAAAAATTTGTTATAAAATAAATAAATAAATAAATAAACCGCATGAAGGATTATAAAATCTTCCAGCTTATTACTTTATTTCTCTTGCGAAGTCCGAATCGAAGATAATGCTTTTATTTCCTTTTTAATTTTTCTGATCAATATTTTTGATTTACTAATTAGTATTTCTTATCGCGTCGATAAATGTTGCAAATATTAAGAATCTCCACTAAGTATTTAAAATTAAGAACGAAAATTTGACAGATTAATACAGGGTGACGCACCATTCAATTCAAATAACTTTTTTAATCAATGTATTTTATTTATACATATATATAATTGTATAGAACAGTCAATTTTATTTTATATAACTAATTGGTTTTAATGATGATAAACCGTAAATGACCCCTATGTTTATCTGATAAGAAAACTATTCATTGCGGCCTGAAAGGTTGAAGTCGTTGAGATCGTCTCAATTATTGTTTTAATGGGCTGCTTCAGTGCAGTCAAATTCCTTGGTTTCGTTTGACAAACCCCATCTTGTTTGACAAAACCCCATAAAAAAAAGTTTGTTGCAGTCAGGTCAAGTGACTTTGGAGACCAGCAGAAAGTTGAGTTTCTGGATATCTATTCGTCGGAGCTTCTCTATAACCGATCTGGCTATGCTCTATCTGCTCCTTCAATATCTTTAAATAATGGCCCCATTGACAGTTGACAGTAGCACAATTCGTGAACCACCCTGTATAGGTATATAAAAGAATTAAGAGTATTGAACTGTGTGCAAAGATTACAATGAATTATGAATTTAAAAATGAAATATTTATAAAGTAGAAGAAATAAGTTTACTATTTTTATGAATTCTCGATTTGATGGAAACCCTTTATGTATGTTCTTGCGACAAAATAAAGCTTTTATCTGACTGCATAAAGAGTTTCCAGGTCCTTGAGCCGAAAAGCATGTCCACACCATTATATTTTCACCACCATGCTTTGCAGTCCTCAGTCGCCTGACGGTCTGCATTCCATCCGATTGAAGTAGATTAAATTTAGATTCATCGCTAAACAGTACTGTCCTCCACTTATTTACTGACCAATTGCGATGTCTTTTAGCAAATTTTAACCTTTTCCAAGGAAATAATAGTAATATTAATACAGCATTACACTAAAAATAAAAACTCACCTATTTTTTATATGCCTTATTGTAAGCAATGGTTTTTTGGCTGGTCTGTAACTTTTTAAATTGTTTTCTACAGCCCGTCTTCGTACTGTACTGTGATGAATATTCAGTTTTAAAGATGTTACAATTGTTTTTGACGAAATAAACGGATCTTTCTTATCATCTTAACAATTTCACGGTCTGTCCGAGTTGAAGTTTTTCGAGGTCTTCCACCTAAATGTTTGGTTTTCATTTCTCCTGTCTGTCGATACTTCTTTATTAACCGGCAAATGCAGGATCTATTAATTTTAATTTTTTTTGCTATTTCTGCTTGCTTCATACCACCTAAAAAGTCATTAATTATTTCACTTTTTAATTTGTCTCTAAACTTTTCCCTCGCTATGTTCTTAACGTCGTTAATATGCAAAGATCATTGACAAACTGAATCAGATATTGCACAAATTGAAAGTATTTTACGGCAGTTTCTCAAAAACATTGTAAAAGTACCGCTAGATCGCATTCTTTTTGAACCTATTCTCTTCTTTCTCTACTTTGTTGCTATTATTTTGCGCAAGTGAATTCCGACTCTTCTGTACATTTTTTCATATTTCTTTTAAACGCAAGTGTTATTGTTGTTGTAATGTATTGGTTTTATAGCTTAATAATACCTCTGTGAAAATAAATGGTAAGCTTTGTTTTAAATATTTTGTTTTTATGAAAATTATATATTTATAGTCTGGAGTACACTTTGTTGCTTTTGTTTTGCGCAACACTGTACATAGTTCCGCAAAATTTGAGCAAATAAGGTTCATTACCACATTTATAGCAATTCGAAACGGAATTATACAGAGAGATACACATTATCTCCTTTCTGGAGAGGTAAAACAGTTACAAGTCAAAATCTTTTATGCGATAAAATAAGCCTTTAAATATTGAGCATTATCAAATGCATAACTTCTTATAATGTGATCTTTTTTTGTGACAATATTTTAATATTTTTTCAATTTCTTGTTATTTGAGGTCTCAGATTTGCTATGTTATCAGTATTGTTTAAAAGTTTAATATTATTGTAGAACTTTCCTCAGAGGGTATCTTTATTTTAATAGAATATTTAGTCGGGCCGCTCGTTCTCTTTCTTTCAACTGGCACCCCCGTTTAATAACAAACATCCTACAAAAAAAAAAAAAAAAAAAATTAAATTTAAAACACACATTTGCATTCAATTATGAAATTAAACTTGAATGTCAGCTGTATTCTTTGCATTGGATGGCGCGAGCAAGCAAGCGTTCTTCTTCTTCTCACTGTTATGATTTATTTTCATGCCTGTAATGGGGCTAAAGAAAGATATCATAATTTTGTATCACATTCAGACTAAAATAGTTTAAGGTGTTAAAGGGGAGATGACGAGGCAGGCACAAGCAATGAATGGTTGAAGTGGGATGTATTGCGGTAGCGGCACTGCCACTCGTAGAGACTAATTAAATGAGGGACGATGTTGCAGAGAGCGGCATCACTTCAATGTCTTGTACTGTCAAATTGACATATTGTCATTCATGTCAGCAGCGTTGCATTTAAAATTATGACAGTTTCATTTGATGTTTTATTGTGATTTATTCTCATTTGAATGTCTGTGCGCGGCGGTTGGAAGGAGTTGGAATGAAAAGGTGCCTTATTTTCCCCCTTTCGTTTGAGTTTAAGTTTTTCAACTAATTAAAAGGGCCGGTCGTTGTTTTGCTTTGGAGTTTTGTTTCTTTTTTGTGTGTGTTATTTATTGGAACACCCGTTTAATAATCATTATTTTCTTGACTCTTAATATGTTTGAGAAACTTTGCCGCATCGCTTGTGCCTCCCCTTTCCACTTTGTCAGGGGATAACAGATGTTTGGCGTCAATTTTATCGTATGCAAGGATTATTTTTTGTCATTTTCCAAGAGAAACATAAATTGGCTTTTAAAGTTCCTCGGCGTGTACAATAAGGTGGGCACATAAATTAGTCGTCGTTGTCAGGCCGTTAAAGAGTTCATTTTGACAGGGGCGATTTGTTGTCTAAGTGGAGCGAAATATTTAAAATATTTCAAAATGAAGACAAATGGTTTTGTATTACCGTCAACAATTCACAGATATCCCCTTTTATTACAGATTTCTGTTCTCTTTCAGGATTTTATGACATCTTAATGAAATTGTTAGAATTTTATGTGTATTTAATTCACATTTTTATGCTCTCATTACGAAAGGGCTTTTGTGTCATGTAAGCGAAAAAGTTTTTCCCATATAAAAATATGAAATTTTATAGCGAATTTAGTGTATCCATATGTAGAAGTAATGAAAAAAATTGTAAAACTATGAAAATGTTTTCGAAATATATCTGATTTTATGGGAGAATTTATTTTTTATGGTCTTGTTTATTGTTTGTTAGAGAAGGATTTCTGAAATTAAAACAAAAATATATTTGTCACTTTTATATGCTTTAAATGTGATCTGAACGTTTAAATAATTAACGCTTACAAATCACTCAAATGGGAATTATATATATATAATTTATACCGTGGAAATTAGGTGAAAATAGAAGATGTTCCATATTGTAATTTATTAGGCAAATATTAAAGAAGATCGCCGCACATTGTCTCACGGCATCAAAGTTTGGAACTTTATGATGAGGTGCTTTATTTCTTTAAGCAATTTACCTTAAACGTTGAAAAGAAACAAATTAATATTTTGTACTTTAAATTCATTTTTTCATCAACTTTCTGCAGGAGAAAGCATAGAATTTTTAATTATGAGTTTATCAATTTTTTTTTTATTAAAAATTATTATTATTTATTATTATTATTGATTAAAAGAGAAGCTTGTAAAGGATGGCGCATAAGTAACGTTAACGGCGACTATATTGAATGCGTTCTTGTGCATCATTTGGTTTTAACTCGTGAACGAATTGCATCTTATATGGGAAAGGATGTAACATATGTAAAATTCATTGCAAAGACCGCCCAGACATCTCTAACTGCTGAGAACGTCGCCTAGTGGAAGTTTCGGGGTTTTCCTCAATACTTACTTCCACTCGAGCAATGGTCACTTCATTTCGAACTGCACGAGGTCTTCCAGTACGCGGAAGATCAGAGACAGTCCCTTGTTGTCTAAAACGCTGAACCAATCAGTAAATTGTTGGAGCGCTGGGAGCATTTCGAACATGAAAGAAATTTCGATATGGTCTAAATAATCGAATGCTGACTTTCAAAGTAAAATTGAACAACTTTGGTTCTTTGTTCTCTGCTGAGCTTTCCATCATAAATTTCCTAAGTTTTATTTAGTCAATTCTGTAAAGAGACGAAAAAAAAGACTTAAACAAAATACGTATTCACTGATCAAATTTTAACGTTACTTATGCGCCACCCTGTATAAGCATTATGATTATTTTATTTACAAGAATGTGGGTCTATCTTTTACGATTTTTTACTTGAAGGAATGTCCCCATAGAAGGTACAAACTCCACCATATAATACGGGTGTACTCAGTTTATCATTCCATTTCCAAATCGTTATGCTTGAGCCTATCTGTCCTTTTCGCGACTATATTGAAAGCTCTATGGAAGGCAAACCGTTTGAATTAGGTGGCTGAAATTTTGCACGAAGTGTCATACAGTTTTAGGTAGTGTGATTTTGGACAAAATCGGTGCTGTGGAGAAAAATTTGCTCATGCTGGTATCAGCTCATCTCTAGAAAAATTGGAATTTTTCAGTAATTTCGCCATTTCTTCGTCAAGTATACTTGATATACAACGGTAGGTGATAGACAAAAACAAAGACACCAAAATTAATAATTATACGTTTAAAAAACCGCCCTAAAATGCTACAATCGGACAATAAATTTGTGCCGATTCGAGCACGTCCATTAGATCGTGTCGGTCTCCATACAAACGAGGACTAACATTAGTCAAACACGATTCCAAACATTTAAAATTTAATTTTTTCCCACGCTGCCAAATGCCACTCTTTTACTTTTCTGCATATTGTGTTACATTTTGCATATCGTTTGTTTCATATCAAATTTTAGCAGTAACTTCAGGTATGTCAATCCCTTTTCACCCTAATATCGAATTTTTCTAAGGATATAAAAACATGAAAATTCTGTGAAACTGTCACGTTGAAAATATTGAGTTTGATTCAGAGATACGAGTCCCAAAACCAGCTGAACTGACATACAGATGGTGCCAGAAGTTTGAAAAAAAAAAAAATATTTTGGCAAAAAATGGCAATCGTATAAAACATATGTTTTAAGTTTTAAGCCATCAAAAGTAAAGGATCTGTAGACGTGGAAAAATTGGTCGCCGTTATGTAATTCAATATTTCCATTTGAAAAGTTTCAAACCAACTAAAATTAAAGCCGAGCTAGATTCTACTCTAGGGTAGTCTGCTTCTTCGGTTCCGACAATAACATATTGGGTATCAGAGTTTAAACGAGGGCGTATAAGCAACTAATACAAACACCGTAGTGGCCGACCAATTGAGGTGTCCATGCCAGATACGGTTAAGAAAATTCATGAAATGGTTTCGGATGAGCGTCGGCTGAAGGTGCGTGAGATGGGTGCCGCGCTTACTTTCAATAGAGCAAAACCAACATCGTGAAGATGTTTCAGTAGAGTTTTTGCCAATAAAGCTAATTTTTGCGTCCCTTTATAACCATAGATAAGGCACCATCACTTCGCAACTGAGATAAAGGAATAGTGGAAGCTGTGGACTGGAATTTAGGAATCGTGCCCGAAGAAGGCGAAGACAGTTGCATCTGCAGGCAAGGTCATGGTGTCTGTGTTTTGGGATGCGCATGGGATTATTTTGATTATTATTTGTTGATTATCTTCAGAAAGGAATATCATGCTAATTTATTAGAGCATTTAGGTGATGAAATTATGGAAAGAAATGCCGCATTTGGCGAAAAAGAAAGTGTTTTTTCACACATCCACTATTGCGATGTCCAAATTAATGAATTAAAGTTCGAATTGCTTCATCAAGGACTTTATTCACCAGATTTAGCTCCCTCGGATTATTTTCTATTTTCAAACTTGAAAAATGTTTCGGTGGTAAAAAATTTGCCAACAATGAAGAGGTGGAGTCTGCTGTTGATGGCTATTTTAAGAAGTTTGGCAGTTCTTACTATAAACGGGGTATAGAAGCTATTGAATATCGCTGGAAATAGTGTATCGATTATGTTGGAAAATAAAGAAAAAAATGCCCATTTTTTTGTGTTACCGGCATAAATATGTTTTACCATTTTCATTCTTCCACTTTGCTAATTTATATTAAAATGTTTCTGAACCACATTTACAAATTGGTTTAATTTAAATTTTAAAACACGGATTTTTTGGAATCAAGTTGATTCCATTTAAATTCTAAAAAAACAGATTTTGTTTAAAAGTACTGACAACAAGCTCAGAATTTGATGCTGATCAGCTCTTCATAACCCAATCAGATGAAAGTATATAATTTAATGCGTTGATGTAGCATTCAGAAGGAAACTTTGTTTCATGGATGGCAGGTACAAACGATAATTTGTTAACCCAATAATTTCATAACTCAATCTGATGAAAGTATATAATTTGGTAGGTTGATGTAACGTCAGGAAGGAAGCATTTAAAATTCCAAGTGTCTGGTTCGGCAGGAAAGGGTTGACTTCTGACATTTATTTACCTCAAGAGATTTATAAAAATATAAAAAAAGCGGGGATTAGCTTTCGTTTCCAAAGTTTATTATAGATTGTACCTTGAATCAAATACAGGATTATATGGGCAACCAAACTCGTCTTACACGTATGGGGGGAGTATTAGAACTGACTTGAACAAATCGAATAAATTCTCTGATAGAGCAGTCGACTTTAAGTTTACTATAAAGCACTCAATCTCATTACAATTGAGAACTTTACATGTAAACGTCTCAATTGCAGTTGAGATGATAAACGTGGGTTCTGGGCATAAACACCAAGTTTATTTTAATCAAATGCAATTCATGACCTTTTAAGTCAATTCAGAAACGTTCGTCTGTCTGGTTGGCAGGTATAAACGATAATTGTTATAAACCTTTATAAAACTTCATAAAATTTGTCAGATCATAATAAGGGATTGTAATTTGAAGATGACGGAGGCCTAGAGTTTTACCAATTGCATAACGATATAATAATAATAATCATTTCATAAAAAAATAACATGGGAGGGTTTCTCAAGTTCTCTGAGCTTACATACAAGGTGGCGCACCAATTGAAACACAATAAGAAATTAATTTTTTCATATTTTTTTTTTCTTTTTTTTGCAAATAGCAAATTTAATTTTATTTTATATAACTAATTGGTTTTGAAGATGATAGACCGTAAATGACCTACATACATGCTCATTCACCCATATGCGACACCGGTTCAGAAAATGATTCATTGCAGCTTGAAGGATTGAAGTCGGGATCGCCTCAATTATTATTTTAATGAACGGATTCAATTCAGTCAAATTCTTTGGTTTAGTTTTGTAGACCTCTTGTTTGACATAACACCTTAAAAAAGTCTGGTGTAGTCAGGTTAGGTAACGTTGGTGGTCAGCGAAAAGCGGGGTTTCCGGATATCAATTGCTTTGCAAACTTTCGTTGGAGTTCCGCCATAACCGGTGTGACTATGTGTACAGTTGCTCCATCTTGCTCCAAATGCTGTTTAAACGGATACGTTTTCGGCGCAGCTCTGGGTAAAAAAACTCCTTCAACATCTTTAAATAATGGTCCCCATTGGCAGTTAAGCATGGCACGATTTGTGCGTCACCCTGTACATGTTATTTTTAGATATACTGAACAGAATATACTGCTTAACGGCGATCTCGTATGCCATTTTCAGAAGCTTTTAACAGCATTTTCGATTATTCAAAGTGCTCGTCAGACACATCATGGTGAACGCCACTCTATGACCGATATATGGCTCGAAATCACGATTATGTGCATGATAATCGCCTATTCTAACTAGGGTGCCATGGCTGATTATATAATTTTCATTATTTTTGTCAATTAAAATTGAAAATATCTACCCATTAACCACGCCCTTTCTGGTACCTCCCATACAAAAGACTGATTTAACCCATTTAATTGAACATTTGTATCTTTCATTCAATTATATTAAATGCAGCCAAATATTTTTCAGTTATTCCTTTAGTAAAAATGAATTGATTTGCCATATTCCTTCTGATACCTGTAGTATAAATTTATCGTTTTTGGAAGTTATTATCGAACGATGGTTCTAAGCAATATTTGTTAAAACCAATCCGTTTATCGTAGCAATTCTGGTATGTAGAAAAAGTCAGAATAAAAGCAGTTTAATCACAAACTGGTTTTGTAAAATAATTGATTTCAGTTATCCTAAAAAGCCGAATATTTATACATCCTGGTTAGGATCCCTTCTCACATCTATCATCAACAGCACATGTGCCTATTTTAATCTTGTGTAAGGGAATACAGCTAATTAGAAATGAACGGAAATGGATTAAGAACCAAAACAAATATGGAATCCCATGCAAACAAAGACAACAGTGAGAATATAAAATATGTCATTTCCAACCCAAATACAAACATTTCTTTTATGACATTACAACCTTTTTATGGCAAAACTCAAACCAAATTGTGTTAAAGGCCTGAAGCTAAGCTTTTATTAATGCAAACCCCTGAGAAACAGAAGCTTATATGACAAAATATTTCCAAATCAACACAATAAACGTCCTTACGTTATATTTGAATAATGCAAAATTATATCACAACATGTGGTGACATATATTCACTACCATTTCAAAGCCTTTGTTACAGATTCTTTTACATTACAAATAGAGAATGAAATTTAAACAAAACATATCAACACACAATGTTTAGAACCTGGACGAGGGTTGTGAGCCATTGTGGGGGAGATTTTAATTTACTTTGAAAAAAAGAAAACTCAACATAATTTGTCAAATGCTTTTCATGTTAATCGTTAAGCCCTCTCACGGTTGTTAATCAGCGTAACTCTGAATCAGCATCTTGTTCAACAGACCAGCAACGAGGAAGACAACGTGCCATATCTCAACTGGGTAAGTAACACCAGTCGACGGTATAGGCAGGAGGAGTGACTGGTAGTGGTGGGACTGGTAGTGATACTTACTCGATTTGTGGTCACGTGCAGCAATAATGTTATGTGATCCGTGAGGCACACGTTTGGTTAGCTGCTGTTTCTTCTGCTTTCCATGTACGACTTGTGTTGGTGGTGTGAGTCATAACCTCTGAAAAAGGCCATTTGTTCTTGAAAGCTTCACCTGATGTTTCTCATTGTAACACTGGTTGCTTCTGGCTGCTCTTTTTTACTGTTACCAGTAACGTTTGGGAATCGCCACACTTGCTTTTTGGGAAAAGCTGGGAGTAATGATGATGAACAGTGGTTTAGAAAGATAGTTCATTATTTGCATCATTGGATGCAAATAAAAACAAATATTTTTTTATTTTACTGAAGGAAAAGATCCAACAGTGGAATGAATTTAAATGAAATTTTTTTTAGTAAAGCATTGTTTTATTTAAATCATGTGGAAAAAATAAAATCATATTCTGAAACAAAATATCATAAGGCTCAAGATAAGATTCACCATAGGGATTCGATGGAGAAGTTACATCTCAAGCCGACTCAAAGATCGGTTGATCGCTTGATCGTACGGAACGCCGCTAAATTTTCCTTGCTTTAATGTGAAAGTAAGAAAACACTCATATCCACTGGGAATGCCTGAACTCTTTACTGAAAATATGGATTAAATACAGAAAAAAATCAAATTGCACAGCTAATCAATTTAAAATTTATATGAAAAACATTTTTGACCCAATATTTATTTGTGTCGATTAAATATTTAAATCATATTCCACATAACATAAGCATAGCATACAGAGATTAAAGGAGATTTGCTATTTTGTTACTTGTAAAGGGTGGCGCATAAGTAACGTTAACGGCGAGTATATTGAATGCGTTCTTGTACATTATTTGGTTTTAACTCGTAAACCAATTGCATCTTATATGGGAAAAGATGTAACATATGTAAAATTCTTTGCAAAGACGGCCTAGACATCTCTAACTGCTGAGGACGCCGCCTGGTGGAAGTTTCGGGGTTTTCCTCAATACTTGCTTGCAATCGAGCAACTGCACGATGTCTTCCAGTACGCGGAAGATCACAGACAGCCGCTTGTTGCTCAAAACGCTGAACCAATCGGTAGATTGTTGGAGCGCTAGGAGCATTTCGAACATGAAAGAAATTTCGATATGATCTGAATAATCGAATGCTGACTTTTAAAGTAAAATTGAACAATTTTGGTTCTTTGTTCTGTGCTGAACCTCTTTCCATCACAAATTTCCTAAGTATTATTTAGTTAATTCTGTAAAGAAACGAAAAGAAAAGACGTAAACAAAAAATGTATTCACTGATCAAATCTTAACGTTGCCTATGCGCCACCCTATATATTACTCAGTGAGTAGCGCCCGAGGCAGTAAAACAGGGTTACACATTTAGTTGTTTCATAATCGCTGGTCTGGCAAAACTGTCAGCTGTTAAATACTTGTCATCTGAAGTGTTATTTATTTAGTGAAAGATTTGCCATTTACGAATATGGATCGTTTAACAACCGAAGAACGCGTAAAAACGGTTAAAACTTACTACAAATGTAGACAGCTTTCGCGCATTACGGGATGATTATGGTCGATATAATCGACCTATAATGCCAGTGCACTGATATGGTCAGGCCTGGGCATCATCACAATGTCCGCACTGCCGAAAATGTCGCTTCTGTTGATGAAATAATTCGAATTTCAATTCAGAGCGCTATGGCCGTATGATAACCGACATTTTTTTTTGCCTGCAATTGAAGATTGTGAACTGGACGGCATGTGGTTTCAAGAAGTCGGTGCCACGAGCCACGAGCCAATTGGTCACTAAAATCATGCAATTGGACGCCCCCAGACTTTTTTCCGGGGCTACGTCAATGGCCGTATTTATGTGGATAATCCCCAAACGTTGAAGTATTTGAAAACCAACATTCGTCAAGTTATTGCCGAGATACCGCCCGAAATCTGCGAAAAAATGGTCAAAAACTACACCAAAAGGATTTTGCTGCAATGAATCCGGAGGTTTCCATTTAAATGGCATGGTATTTTGTGCATAATGGCAAGGTCCAAGCACTATAATGAAATAAAAGTTTCATCGAAATCATAGTTTTATGTGTGTTTTATTTAACTCTACTTTTGAAACCAAAAAATGGATAACCTGGTATAAACCAGGATCTTTGCAAGTTTGCAGCTAAAGTACAAAAGAGTCCCAAAATTGTATAACTCTCGAAAATGTGGTTATTATTGATATGCAGTGACAGCATATAGTGCTTTCCACGGCAACTTTCCTCAGAATCGCACTTTACTGTGACTGTGGAAATGAACAAAATAATTAATGGGTTGACAAAGAGTTTTCTCAAACAGATGCTACTTTTATTATCTAGAGCTCGACCGATTAAATTGTACGTTATGCCGTTATACAGTTGACATTTCAAGCTTCGATTTGTAACATGTCACAATAGTGGTCAGTAGTCAGTTTACTTTTAAATCGTTTTGTAAATATCGAAACACAACAGGATTAATTGATAACATTTTTCTCTGATTTGGATATCTTAACAGAATTTTTACGTTCAAAGATGCCCATCGAAGTGGTCGGCTAAATCAGGTTGATGAATAAGAAATACAAGATGTTATTCATTTCTTTTCTGTTCGAGTAGCAGCAGAGAAATTTAAATTGTCTTTGGATTTTAGGTTCTTCACGAGCTGAAGAAAGTCCGTTTAACAAAACGGATAAACATTTGCGATTTATTATTGCTTAAACGCAACTAAAATGACCCATTTTTGAAACGAGTTATCACTAGGAATGAAAAATTGTTTCGTTACAACAATGTCAACTGGAGGAGTTTCTGATCCAAGCCAAAAGAAAGAGCTCAAACTCCATCAAAGGCAAAGAACTGCACCAAAACATTTTATGTACACAAATTGGTGGGTTTTTAAGAGAGTACAATAAAACAGTATTTTGAACTGTTAATAAAGGCGACTATCGTTCGCAAGATCGCGGGTTCAATACCGCATAGAGCTACCACCTATTATTATTTGAGCGGCGGTCATTTGGATGTGCCTGATGAGCATTTCGAGTAATCAAGTAATCCACAAGTCTGCTGAAAACTTTTTTAACTGTGACGTTCGAAATCGTCGTTAAACTGTAGGTACCGTTGAGTGAGAAGCCTTCTTATATCTTTTTCATGGAATGCAAGGGAATTTGTTTTTTTCCTGTCTTTTTATTTTGAGATGCTTTCAAGGAGCTAAACCATAAACCATTGATAACAAATGATGAAGCTCGATGAAGCATTGGAAGAAAAAAAGGATTGAATTGGTAAATCAACAACTGAATTTCAGAGTATTGCGGTATTTTTTCATTTCATTTTATATTATTTTATTCCATTTTGTTTCATTTCATTCCATTCCATTCCATTCCATGCCATTCCATTCCATTTCATTTCATTTCATTTCATTTCATTTCATTTCATTTCATTTCATTTC
>JAHXMU010000051.1:696689-757948 GCA_019455685.1 Philornis downsi | reverse complement strand
ACTTTAGGACTATGCAATGGTTTCTGGTGTTTGATTTTGGGATTTTCACTGTTCCAGTAACGACAATTTTGACGGTTTACGAACCCATTCATAAGGAAATGAGCCTCGTCAGAGAAAAGGATATTGTCAAAATTGGAAAATCGATTAAGCATTTCATTAGCAAATGCGAGCCTTGCTATGAAGTCAGACTCTTTCAATTCTTGTGTTAATTGCAGCTTATATGGATGCAGTTTAAAATCCAATGTTAAAATTCGTTGCAAACTTCGTCGCGATAATTGTAAGACAGACGATCTCTTGCGAGTCGACATTTGTGGATCTCCACGTACTGACTCCATAACTCTCTCTCTCCTAGATGTTGTTGGGCGACTATTTGCTTGTGGATTATATGTTAAACCGGTCTCTTCAAAACGCTTTACCCATATTTTAATTAAATTAGCACTCGGAGCTTCACTAATTCGTAATTCGCCGTAGTCCATATTCAGCACAAAATAGTCGCCTAGTAGCAATATATGAACAATAGTTCTCGTAAAATGCGCGCACGTAAAATGCGCGACGCTTCCCGTCGAAGTGATTTATAGCGACTAAAACTCCATGAGCCCGCCAACCCAACGATGTAGGATGTGAAATTTCACTCATCTGCCTATATATCGACCGTTATTACAGGTGTTACTTATATATTCATGAATCTTTTTTTTATTTAAATAATAAAACAACAAAACATATCTTGAGATTGCAACAAATTAAAATAGGCTATAAAATCAAGAAAAATTTAAACTCGAAAAGCCTTATTTAAATGTTTTTACTAAGTGAATTTTCATAGTAAAAATCTTCTCCAAACCTTTTATGAATATGGCTTGAAATGTGCGTAAAAAATATGTGCGGATAATTTATATTGTAGTTCAAAAAAATTTGTGATCAAAAACAGTAATTTCATAATCTCAAACTCTCTCTATAAAAAAACTAATCTTGTTCCAGACGCCAATTTTACCAAAAATATTATGCAGGGTTATCCATTCTTTTGGTTTCAAAAGTAAAGTTAAATAAAGCACACATAAAGCTATAAATATTTATTTCATTATAACGCTTGGAACCCACCTTTATGTACGAAATCAACCTATGGATTGGTTACAGCAGTGGCTTCTTTTAAAGTAGCCTTTGACCAATTTTTCGCATGTTTCGTGCGATACTTTTGGGAATTATTTGCGTAAATACGGTCTTTGATTTAGCTCAACAAATAAAATTCTGATGGCGTCAAATCATGGCTCTTGGTGGCCAATTGACGTCGCCAAAATGTAAAATTACACTATCTGGAAACTTCTCATACAATAAAATCAAAATCGGCTGGGTTGGAGTACATTTGAATCACCACTTTTGTAGTGAGTTTTAACTATTTTTACGCGTTCTTCGGTTGTTAAACGATCAATATTCGTAAGTGGCAAATCTGTCACTACATAAATAACACTTCAGATGACAGGTATTTAATAGCTGACAGCGTTGCCAGACCGATGGTTTTGAAAACACTAAATGGATAAACCGCTATTATTTAAGCTATTTCTGTTGCGAAATTAATGAAATTAATATTTTAACGACGTTGAGGTCTAACCTGCTTTACTTTGAATGATTGGGTTGGAAGAATAATGTTAGTCGCTTCCACCCAAAAAAAAAAAAAAAACAAAACAAAAAAAAAAAAAACATTGCCGCCTGTTTGGCTAGCTAGGCCGCTGGTAGACGCGAAACTTCTTAAAACTTGGCAATAGTATATTGCAGATCAAAGCTGGGGATTATAAGTGGACTATATCGATAATTCCCCCATAAATTGAGTGATTTTACGTGCGTAATTCCTAATTAGTAGTCCGCAATAGCGATAATTTTTGTTCATTGGTACGATTTATAATACTCGGTAGAATTTGAAAATGTACCCTTCTGGCACTTTCCATACCGATATAGCCCAATTATTGTTACATTCACGAGAGCGGTCCCAAAAGTAACTCACCTGATGTAGATAATATCAGTACTTTAAAAAAATGATTTTGTTGAAAAGTGGCAACCTTACAAAACATATGTTTTAAGTTTCACGTTGTCTAGTAGAATAAAACGACGCCATATGAGCTGCCAAGATGAACACCGACGAATTGAAGTGTCTACGCCAGACAGGGTTAATAAAATCCACAAAATTGCATTGGATGATCGTCGGCTGAATCTGCCTGAGCTGACTGAAATGATAGGCATTTCAAAAAGTGCTATACATCGGGTATTGACAGAAAATTTGAAGATGAAAAAGCTAGACGCAAGATGGGCGTCGCGCTTGCTTTCAATACAATAAAAACAGCGCCGTGAAAATGTTTCAATACAGTGTTTGGCGATGTTTTACCGCAATAAATCGAATTTTTGCGTCGATTTATAACCATGAATGAGATAGTCAAAGCAGTGGACCGGAAACGAAGAATCGTGTCCAAAGAAAGCGAAGACGGTTGCATCTGCAGGCAAAATCTTGGCGTCTGTTGTTTGGGATACGCATGGGATTATTTTTATTGATTATCTCTAGAAAGGAAAAACACTCAACGGCGAATATTATGCTAATTTATTGCAGCGTTTAGGTTATGCAATTACGGAAAAAGGCGAAAAAGAAAGTATTGTTTCATCAAGACAATGCTTCAGTTAACACCTCTGCTATTGCGTTGACTAAAATTAATGAATTAAGATTAAGCTCCTTCGGACTATTTTCTATTTCCAAACTTGAAAAAATAGCTAAGTGGTAAAAGATTTGACAACAATGAAGAGGTTGAGTCTACGATTGACGGCTACTTTAAGGAGTTTGACAGTTCCTGCTATAAAAAGGGTATAGAGTCTATTCAATATCGCTGGAAAAGTGTATTGATCTAAAAGGATATTATGTTGAAAATTAAAGAAAATTGTTCCCAACTTTTTTGTGTCTTTTTTGCGACCGTCCTCATACATTAATAAATCTTTGTAAAACTGTAGGAAAAATCTATACAAAATCCCATAAAAATTATCAATCTAACCCATAAATTCTTGAATTCATATCTTTTAAGCAGGCTGCTGAGACTAAAATTTGCCAAATACTTGTATATACATTGTAGTAATGTTTGGTAAAATTATAAAAACAAACTACCGGATATTCATGCCCTTCCTAGGAACTCTCATACAAATTACCTAATTTAATCCATATATGAGTATTCCAACATTCATACCTTTAATTCTATAGGTATAGCAAAACATTTAGTTGATTTAGTATTTAGCGTACTTAGTTCTGCGAATCGACCGTGACACGAAGGTTAGTACACGCGACTATCGTTCGCATGATCGCAGGTTCAACCCTCGACATGTGTGAAGAACACTTGGAGTAGTCGAATAATCGAAACTTCTGGTAAATAGTTCTCAAATTGTGACGTTCGGAAACTGTAGATCATGTTAAGTGAGTCTCAAAATAGAACGCGTGTATGACGACCAGTATTTGACAGCTGACAGCCTTGCCAGACCGGCGGTTTTGAAACCACTAAACCTTTTGTAAACAGGGGACTTCAGAAAGTTATAATTCAGATTTTTTACTGCACCTTAAGGCAGACAATTTTTTGATGCGGACCTAGCGATGTACGCCGCCTCTCTTTTACCTCCCAAACTTTTGTACTGTTTTCTCAGTCATTTCGTCTTTAAGAGTTGCCATTGTTTTGTCACCTTTAGTTTTTGATTTTGCTGTAACCGCTTTTGTTTTATTTATACCTCTCACAAACAAACTAAAGATGCTACGAGTATGCGGATAAAACCGTCAACATATCTTTGAGACAGGTGTATCAACATAACAAAAAAAAAAAAATAATAATAATCGAAAGTCAAATTTACGTAGCCCCCGAAATTTGAAAATTCACTATATTTTTTGAACTCACCCCGTATGTTCACTTTAGGAATGGAGACAAATCTCTGAATTTCATAATTCAAGTTCCAGTAGTTTCATTTTCCATAGATTATAGCGTCATTTTGTCCCACAAATTGCCTGTTTTTCTTTCTAAAAGTACGAGTTTAAACTAACTGCGCTCCAACGCACCCCTGTGCTGTACAAGGATTGAATATAAAAAATTAACATAAAAATATGAATTTCAAAAATTTACCGCTTTTACCGCTCGATAATACTGAAATTACATGAATTCAGCCATTTGTTCTAGGCTTTGACTAATGTTTCGTCTTTTTTTGTTTTGGTTAAATTATATCGTTTGCCCGCCCAGGCTTGGAATTAACTCTGCCCAATTGCCGCTGATGTATTGCCTTATTCTAACAACAGTTTCATTCAGTGGAATTGTAGATATAAATTTTCTCACCGCACACAAATTTTGCTGTCTAAAAAAAAATCAAATTGTTAATCTTAAATCTTGCCAAGAAAATATCTCTTTACCTAATTGATATGATCGCTCTCTCCTTTCCTTTTTGCCTTAAGGTTAATTTAGATTTAAGAACAATAAGTAACATATCTGGGATATCCACATTTGAAGGTCATAAATATACGCTTCCATCGTGCGGGACATTGCCATATAATCCATGTTGCTCTGTTCGAGTGTTCACTCACTGAAACGATCGATCGATCGATCGATTATTCGTTCGTTCGTTCATTCGTTCGTTCAGTACTCCGCGAGGAATACAAGAATTTTATGTTAATTTCTTGTGATTTGGGGAGACAAAAAAAAAAAAAGAAAAAAATTATCGACATGTTGACAATATTTGGTTACGTTTGGTTTATCCGTTCTGGGAAATGATAAAAATTGTCGTTTTTGGTTATTTGGAGATGTTAACCAGATTGTTGTTTTCAGGCAAAGGAATGCCAGATTGGCTGTTGGTGTGTAGAGCTAGCTGGTGGTTTGCATTGGGGTAAATGATGCAATAAATAATGTTTGTGGTGAAACGAAATCATTAATAATTGTAATGATTGTCGTACATTTTAAACTTACAGTGCAGTATAGAGCGGCGATGTAGTGGAGTTTTCAATTTCAGTGTAAATTATGGAAAAATCGAAGGAGATGACGATGGACATCGATTATCATTTATCTATAACGATAATACGCTGCAAAAGCTCATTCAAACGACAGCTGAAATTATGCGACCAAATGATGTTCTTTTGCTAGGAGTTCATAGCAGTTCACTGTAAATAATGAATTTTCAATTAAATTTAAACAGATAATTTATAATATAGGGTGATTTTTTAATCTCGATATTTTTTTAAAACGAATAAAACACTCAAATTGGCATCATATATTAAAATTTTTTATTGCAATCGACAGATTGGTCTTCGCCATTTAATTTTTAAAGGCAATTTCATGTAAATATTGTCCGCGGCTCTGTCTCAAAATGTCCATTCGGAAGGTACAATTTGTCGTCACTTTTTCGACCATTTCGACCTGTATTCCACGAATAACGCGTGTTATGTTATCTTGTAAGGCTTCAATAGTGTTCGGCTTGTCCACATAGACTAACGACTTGACATAACCCCACAAGAAATAATCAAGAGACGTTAAATCGCAAGATCTTGGGGGCCAACTCACAGGGCCAAATCGAGAGATAAACTGATCACCAAATTCATCCCTCAACATATCCATTGTTTCACGAGCAGTGTGGCTTGTTGCATCGTCCTGATGAAACCACATGTCAACGTTTCTTCCACGGTCGTCTTTGAAGAAAAATGGATCGATGATGCCACCAGCCCATAAACCACACCAAACTGTCGTTTTTTCGGGATGCATCGGTAATTCATGTATGACATGTGGCTGTTCATCACTCCAGATGTGACAGTTTTGCTTGTTTACGTATCCGTTCAGCAAGAAATGAGCCTCATCGCTGAACACAACTTTTCGATAAAACAGCGGACTTTCATTGAGCTTTTGTAAGGTCCATTCAGCGAAAATTAGATGTTGTGGTAGGTCATTCGGCTTCAATTCTTGCGTGAGTTGAATTTTATAGGCTTTCAAACCCAAATGGACGTGTAAAATTTTCCTTGCTGGGAATGGCGACGAATTGACATTTTACGATTGTCATTAACGCTGGTCGCTACGGCTGCAATATTTTCTTCTGTACGCACTCTACGCAATCGATGTTTTAGATGTTTGCGAGTCGATGGTTTTATGTCCAACCAAGTAAATTTGGTGCGAAATTTGGAGATAACAGCAAGAATTGTTGATTCAGCAGGTCGATTATGACGACCATAAAATGGTCGTATCAAACGATGCAAATTTGTCACAACAGAGCACGAATTTTGATAATAAATTTCAACGATTTGTAATCGTTGCTCGTTTGTTAGTCTTTCCATGATGAAATGGCAGAGTATACTGTACACTTTTCACTTTGACAGATGACGTTTGGGCGCCATTACCAAACAGTGCTGCCAATCTGAAAAACTTTAATCCTAAGTCATCCATGTAAAAAAGCTGCAGATTGATGATAACATGTGCATACGACACACCAATAAATTTAAAATGGAATTCATTTAATGAATTCACATACTCAACTACAATATTATTACATTTTCCATTAATAAAAAATTGGATATACCTGGCGACATAATTGTTACTCATCAAGTAAATGAAATTCATATGTTCAACCAATAAATAAAAGTTAAATACTTAACACTGCAATCGAAATATTTTGAACATTTTGAGCAAATAATTTTGTTGACTCAATTAAACCTTAACAAAATTAATGAACTATTTTAAAAAACTTCAGTATACGACTTACTGAATTGTTCAACAGTTGAATTGAGCTGTATATTCTGTAATTAAAGGTCCAGGAATTGATCATTTAAAAAGCCTGTTTAAAGGAATTGTCAACATTATTTTTTGACACTTAGTTGATACAACTGTCATCTACACTGACACAGAGTTTAGGCGCTGTCTGCTATACAGTGCTCGATTTTGTCTGTGAATCTCAAATGTGTTTTGCGGTTTTTACTATGATTAAAAATATTGAGCAAAGAATTTGTCTCAAATTTTGTATTGCAAATGGAATTTTGTATGTCGAATCGCTGAAAATTAGTGCAGAAAGCCTAGGTTAAGTTAACTTTGTCAAAAGCACAAACATATGAGTGGTACAGTGTATTCAAAAGCGGTCGAGTTATGGCAGAAGATGTGCCTCGTTGTGATCGGTCATTAACCTCTTCATCTGCAAAGTAAAGAAAATTGCTACTGAAAATACTCATTTAAGTTTCAGATACAAAACTTTTTGTGACTGAATGAATTCGTGTCATTTATTGCGATTGTTTGGATATGAAACGGATGGCGGCTCGACTAGTTCCGAAAAGCAAGAATTTTCTACAAAACCTCAAAAGTTTCTGCAGACATGCTGGAACCAGCCAAATTCTCAGCCCACAATTTCATAAAACACATTATAACTGGCCATGAGATATAGATTTACGGTTTTAATATACAAATCAGTCAACAAGTTTCGAAGTGACGCTTTCCAATTGAGGTGAAACCGAAAAATCATACCAAAGTGGATCAAAAGTCCAGGTAATGTTGACAGTTTTCTTTGACTATCGCAGTGTTGTGCACTCGGAATATTTCCCAGAATACCAAATGTTGAATGTAGAATATTAACTGGGTATTATGACACATTTGAGAGAGAACATTCATTGAAAAATACTAGATTTGCTGAAAGGAAAATCTAGGATTTTGCGCCAGCCTTGTGGGATTGTGCATTATCATCTCACATGGCATTCATTGTAAATTTCTGACCAAAATCTCAGTAAATATCATTAAACAAACATCGTATGTGGCTGTATGCGAACATTATTGTAGCCTTACAGGATAACACAACACGCGTTATTCATGGGAACAGGCCATGGAAAAAGTGAAGAAAAATTGGATCTTTCGAATGGACATTTTAAGACGAAGCTGCGGACAACATTTACATGAAATTATCTTTAACAATTAAATGGCAAAGACCAATTTATCTAGTCCAATAAAAAATTTTAATATATGATGCAAATTTGAGTGTTTTATTCGATTGGTAAAAAATTTATGATTAAAAAATCACCCCGTATTATTGGAGGAAATGATAAAATGTTTTCCAAAGATGTGCTCAGTATCATTCTTTGTTGTGTAATAGTAACAGCCTATTTAGTTGATCTAATACCACAAGTATTTTGTTAGTTGCCCTTTTACAGCTGATGTTTATACCACCTTTTAAATTAATGATTTCATAAATAAATCACTTCCATCAAAGTAATATAACTCCTTGATATTTCATTTGGGATTTCTTTATTTATAATTTATTGATTAGATTAATTAACATGAAGTTTTGCACATAAATGGGGAGGGGATAAATGGTTAAACTTACTTGCTATGTTTTTAACAAACTTCTGATAATGATGGCATTTATATTTTTTTCTTTTTTACAAAAACTAATATTACTTTATCAAATTGCACGTAGAGGGTTTCCCAGTATTTTAATTCTTATTGAATTTTGACTTAAATTAAATACCACATATATTTAAAAATTATCACGATGATTGTTTGCTACTCAAATTTAATTTTTTTCGTGTTTTTATGCGTATAGAAAAGTTAGTCGTATACATTTATGTTATGTGATAGGAATATTATAAAATGCTAACTTTCGAATAGAATAGAAATTGCCTTTCAACCAAATCCATACCATTCGAAGATGTGATAAAGAGCATGTTAATACACATTGAAAAAGTGCAAATTGATATTGAAAACATATGAATAAACATTAAGAATTACTCCTCGATATCAGGAAATATAAAAACCAAATAAAATATTATAATATTATTAAAATTATTAATATTATTAATCAAATTAAAGTTGGAGCAATACAAATAAGAAAAATAAATTTATATTGAGAAAAAATTAAATTCGTTGTGGAAAAACCCACATTAAGGTAGAAAAAATGCTTACTGATATTTAAAAATAGTAATTAATTTTGAGAGAAAATAAATCCAAATACAAGTTACAAGTTTTAAGTCATATTAGATGTAAGGAATTACATTTTATTTTCTGAATAGCAATTGGCCAACTGATAGTCCGCTCATCTGGAGCAACTGGCAACTTAATATTAATATTGGTAATGGTTTACAGAACTATCCAGCGGGAAAAATGACAAGGCCTTCGTATTTCAGGTCTTCCTGAAAGCCTTCTTAGATCTTCCAACTGATCTGGTAGTCGTGTCAGCCCGAAGAAGGCATTCTAGAAGGACTTTCATTCCCTGTCTAAAATATTAAATACACAACTGAATTTCGCTTTTATTTGAGAAGGTAGAGATGAACAAATACCAAAGTATAGAAAGGCAAAACAAATTCTTCTCCTCCATCAGTCATGTTCCAGGAGCTCTTAAAGGAGATTGTGCTGCAAGCTTTTTTATAGTAAATACAAAAAATACATTTCATTTCAATAAAAAAAAAACAAATATCAACAAAAGAAAATAATTTTTGAAATTAGCTAAATAAATTTTGGCTTTGTGTTTTTTTTTGTTCATCCCTCACCTACAAAACATAAAAACAACTGATTTTTGTGAGGTCTTCTAAAAAATCTTCTCAAGAAGATCTTACTGCTTGATATCAGGAAATATTTGGCCTGCTCTTTTCAGAGGGCCATCTAGAAGGTCAGTGAGCGGAAGGAAGTTTGGAAGGCTTTGCTGGGTAAAGAAGAAAAGAGTATGGAATGGGACTTGCAGGCCCTGTATCTACAAAATAAGGCCTGTTGGAGAGTCTTCTTACCCCTTCTTTCTACCGCCATCCTTCACCATCCATCCTTCACCTTGCTGTTGGAGTCCGATAGCCCTTCTGAAAAGCCTTCTCAAGCAGACCTTTTAATAGCTTTTTCTCAGAAGGCCTTAGGCTAGTGAGCAGAAGGAAGTGTTGAAGACCTTGCATGCAATGACAAGCTGGGTAAAAAAGAAAGTAGTATGGAATGCGACTAGGCCTTGTGTCTGCAAAATAAGGCCTATTGGAAGGCCTTTTTACTCCTTCTTTTCGGGGGTAATAAACATTCCTTTCGCTGGGTAATAAATATTTGCATCCTTTACCACGCTGTTATAGTCTGATAGCCCCTCTGAAAAGCCTTCCCAAGCAGACCTTTTAATAGATTTTTCTCAGAAGGCCTTACTCTAGCGAGCAGAAGGAAGTGTTGAAGACCTTGCATGCAATGACAACCAGGGTAAAAAAGAAAGTAGTATGGAGTGGGACTAGAAGGCCTTGTGTCTGCAAAATAAGGCCTGTTGGAAGGTCTTTTTACTCCTTCTTTCTGGGGGTAATAAATATTCCTTTCGCTGGGTAATAAACATTTGCATCTTTCACCTTGCTGTTGAAGCTAAAATAACGAGATGAAACGTCATTCTTTAGGCTGATCCTAATTCTGCAACTTGCAACACTCAGAGGTATTTCGGATGAAAACCTGTCCGATAGCAAAACTTATAGTGAGAATTTTCCAATCCATTGCACTGCATAAGCATTATGTACTAACTAGAGATTCTGTTAGCAATACTAATTTGATGTAAGAATTGAAACTTGATTTAGAACTCAAAATATTAAGAAGCAATAAAAAAATGGTCACCTAAAAACTGTTTCAATACCTTTTTAACTCCATGCCAAAGAAATTTATATATTTTCTTCTGTAAAGAATGATCATGCGATTTCTATTCTTTTCGAAAGTCACAGCATGAACATAGTGGTTGCGATTGCTATTGATACGAGGGGTGGGGGGTTAGTATGAAATGGTTACAATAGACTATCAAATATGTATGTAAGGATTCGAGTAAAGTTTTGTATTGAATAAACCATTAAATGAGGCTATGTAAGTAATCATGTGCGAAATTATCTTGATCTCTGATTTGAAAACTGCAAACAATGGAGGAGTGAGAGGACAACTCGTTGCCAACAATGGCAGCAGGATTATCCTCTGCATGTATATTTTACTATACTGAGACCAGTGATAGAAAAAAGAGATTGTGCGAATGTGTACACATACGAACGGTGTTGAGTTGTCGAGGTTTTATCTAAAATCTGCAGATTATGAAAACAATTTTTGTCAGTTTTTAGTGACTGTTAAAGAGGGATATTTTCTTTTTTTTTTGGATAGACACTCTTGCAAACGCAAGGAGTTGTTATTGTTTAGAGAATATTCTTTGATTATTATAAAAAAATTAATAACCAACATCATTTTTTTCACTCAGTGTTGGTATCATTCGGCTTTTGTTTCTGTTTTTTTTTTTCTTTTTTTGTTTTTCCTTTTTGTTCATTTATAGTACATACATGGCTTATACTTTAATGATGCTTAGAGCAACAGACTTTTTCTGATTATTCTCACATTAATCCTTCGAAATGACTCTCGTTATTATCCCTATTTTCTTTACAACTTTTCAAAAGCATTGGCATTTGTTAGCATTTCTCGGGTTAGACGCCATACTTGTTTGGCGGCTTGTTCCAAAGCACTCGGCGATTTGCCCTTAAATAAATCCAATGTGGGCAGGAAATAATGAGGACAACGCCGGTATTGAAGACAGGATATTAGCTGTAGGAAAATACCATTGATGCGGTCGGCAACACAGGGTTCATCCCAGTCGAATTCACGTGGATGTTTCTCACACTCATACAGCAATAGCGTCTTTAAATGATAGGCGGTTATAGGGTTACCAGGTAAATCCAAATGACGATCTCGTAATGTTTTTAAAATGCTCAAACAGCGACGACGGCAGCCGCCTGAAAAAAGGAAACGAAAGAAGAACAAATTGCAATGAAATTGGTTATATTCAGCTTACGAGGGCGTTCCCAAAACTAACAACTATAAGGTTGAAATAAAGCAACCTTATAAAACACATGTTTTAAGTTTCAAGGCGCTACGTTGCTTAGTATTTTATTTGAGCTATCAAATGTAAACGATCTTAGTGAATTTGTAAACGTGGACAAAATTGGTCACCTTTATGTAATTCAATATTTCTAGTTCAAAAGTTCTTAGTCCAACCAATATTAAAGCCAAGCTAGATTCTACTCTGGGAGAGTCTGATCCTTCGTTTGCGACTGTAAAATATTGGGTAGGAGAGTTTAAACGAGGCCGTACGAGCTCCCAAGACGAGTACCAATTGAGATGTCCACTCTAGATACGGTTAAGAAAATCTATAAAATTGTATTGGATGGTCGTCGGGAGAACGTGCATGAGCTAGCTGATAGGATAGGCATTTCAAAAAGTGCTATACATCGTATATAGACCGAAGATTTGAAGATGAGAAAGCTATGCACAAGATGGGTGCCGCGCTTGCTTTCAATAGAGCGAAAACAGCGCCGTGAAGATGTTTCAGTAGAGTGTTTGTCGATGTTTCATCGCCATAAAGCCGAATTTTTGCGCCAATTTATAGCTATGAAATATGAGATATGGGTCAACCACTTCGCATCTGCGACAAAGGAACAGTCAAAGCAGTGGACTGAAATGGGAGAATCGTGTCCAAAGGAGGCGAAGACGGTTTCATCTGCAGGCAAGCTCATGACGCCTTTTTTTGGGATGCGCATGGAATTATTTTTATTGATTATCTTCAGAAAGGAAAAATCGTACACGGTGAATATTATGCTAATTTATTGTAGCGTTTAGGTAATGAAATTATGGAAAAAGGCGCCATTTGGCGAAAAAGAAAGTGTTGTTTCATCAAGACAATGCTCCAGTTAAAACATCCACTATTGCGATGGCCAAAATGAATGAATTTAAGCTCGAATTGCTTCATCGAGCACCTTATTCGCCAGATTTAGCTCCCTCGGATTATTTTTTATTTCCAAACATAAGAAATAGGCTCGGTGGTAAAAGATTTACCTACAATGAAGAGATGGAGTCTGCGGTTGGTAGCCGTTTTAAGGAGTTTGACAGTTCTTACTATAAACAGGGTATAGAAGCTATTGAATATCGCTGGGAAAGGTGTATGGAGCTAAAAGGAGGTTATGTTGAAAAATAAAGAAAATTTTTTCTAACTTTTTTGTGCCTTCTCTGTTAGGTCGGTTAGTTTTGGCACCGCCATCGTAAGTTGACATTTGAGTTCTTAAAGAAAATAGTATAGTATTCCACATTATACTGAAATAAAATTCAGTCTAAGATTATTTCCTATATGGATTTATTTAAACTTGCGAAAAGTTATTATAAAAAAGTTTGTGTAATTCTAAGTCCACAAAAAGAGTTGTATAAAGTTTATTCCTTACATGTTTCTGTGTCTGAGCCATTCCGAAAATTTATGTCTTGACTAGGTCTGTTCAGATTTATATTTCCGTTATGAGAGTCATCCACATATTTTGAGTTTGTCAGCTTTCTAAACTCACCTTGCAATAGACGATTTTCTGCTTCGAAAAAACTCAACACCCAGGCATCTCCTTCCATACTCGCTGCATTGTTGTTCTTATTCTGAAATATGACACTCTCCTTGGACAGCAAATCGAAACCCTCCGTCTTAACCTCAGCCACTATATTGGGATGCGGCCATGGGATGTGCGGCAATGGCCAGTGGGCCGCTGATCTCGGCCATATGCCGGAACATTTAAAAGCCGGTGTTATTTGCACTACAAACCTCTCGCGTATCCGCAATTTAACCTCTGTCGTGTCACCAATCATTTTCACCATATCCCGATAGATGCTTTTGTCACACGCCTGCGCCACCAGGGTTTGAAAGCGTGATCGTATCTTGCGTGATGACAGATAACCCGAGGCTGTGATAAATTCCACCCATAAGGACATGGATCTTTTACGGCCATCACTTAATTTTAGCACAGCGCAACCGGGCATTGTCCCGTCATCGACGAAATTGAAAACGCCCATTTGATTGAGATAGAGAACGATTTCGAATTCATTGGGGGATATTACCTCGACGCCTTCGAATCTGAAAGAGAAGAAAACGTAGAAGGTAATACTCGTATGCCACTTTAATAAAAAAAAAAAACTAAAAAACTTACTAAACTAAACTTATGTTTAGGAAATTATGAAACGAAATAAAATATGTTGGTTTTGTGCTAGATGTCCTTTGATCTACACTGAAAAATTTTTCTTGGTAAATGTTATGAATTCCTTCAATAATCCAATGAAATTCTTCATTAATTTTCAACCAAAGAAACATTTCATTGGAACTATGAAACAAATTCATAGATTTTATGAAACCGAAACTTCATTGGAATTATGAAAAACTTCATTGGATCTATGAAATCCTTTATAGAAATAATGAAGTTTAACTATAGTTTAACTATAGTTATGAGAAGATCATGACTTGGACTGTAACCCATCCTGGGCCGGTTCGAGACAATATGTTGTAGCTTCCAGTGCTTTTTGCAAGAGCTAGGCGTCTATTTTGCAGGGTTTGATAAACGAGTTGTGAAAGAATCCCAACATTTTTCATTTAAAAAAATTGTTATTCAAATAACGGTAATAACTATAGATTTAATCATTTCATTGGCTGAATTAATTAACCATTACTCTAGTCAATGGTAATGCTTTTAAACAATTATAAATACTGTCATTATAATTATCAACTGCAATAAAATCGCACCAACTTTTTAATTAAAAATAAAAATGTAGCTTAAACTGCTTATTTTCACATTATAATTTAATATTTTACAAGTACCAAATATACAAATGGTATTTAGAACTGTTTGTAGCTAATCCATTAAAACTTTTCAATATAATACATAATTGCAGTTGAAAATTGTCAATATCAATTTTATCCCCATTTTTTGTTATTTGAATCAAGTGTATTGAAATTTCTCCTTATAGGATACCAGCTTTAGTTAGGAAGGTATAAGGCAAAGAATCCACTGGAGTTTCCACCTTGATAGTTTGTATGAGATGTTGTTATGGCGTTACATTTCTGATAGCGATTGTACAGGCTTTCATTGTAGGATTGTAGTGGTTTCAAAACCGTCGGTCTGGCAAGGCTGCCAGCTGTTAAATACCTATCATCTAAAGTGTTATTTATTTACAGAAAAGTTTGCCATTTACGAATATGGATCGTTTGACAACCGAAGAACGCGTAAAAATAGTTAAAACTTACTGTAAAAGTAGCGATTCAAACGTGGGCACCTTTCGTACATTATGGGGTGATTATGATCGTCATAATCGACCTATTATGCAGGATGCGTTACAGATGTGGTCTGAGCGCTATGGCCCTATGATTACCGACTATTTTTGGTCTACAGTTAAAGACTCTGGTATGTGGTTTCAAGGTGGTGCCCCGAGCCACATAACACCAAAGATTTTGTCTTTTTTGCTTGAAAAGTGACCAGAAAGTGTAATTTCAAGTTTTTGCAACGTCAGTTGGCCACCAAAATTATGCGATTTGACGCCGTTAGGTCTTTTTTCGTGGAGCTAAGTCAAAGATCGTGTTCACGCGGATAAACCTCAAACGTTGGAGCACTTGAAAACCAACATTCGTCAAGTTATCGCCAAGATACCGCCCAAAATGTCCTAAAAAGTGACTGAAGACTACCTCAAAAGGATCCACTGTTGCAAGCAATCCAGAGGCGGTCATTCAAACGACAATGTATTTTACATACCGGGTGGCGCAGTAGAACGTGCATATTGCATCATCTTTTTTTGCGGGGAGAAAAGGCGCGGGCGGGGGGGCGCCTACACCGTTGGGTTGGCGGGCTCATGGAGTTTTAGTCGCTATGAATCACTTCGATGGGAAGCGTCGCGCATTTTGCGTGCGCGCATTTTACGAGCACTCTCGTTCATATATTGCTACTAGGCGACTATATTGTGCTGAATATGGACTACGGCGAATTAGTGAAGCTCCGAGTGGTAACTTAATTAAAATATGGGTAAAGCATTTTGAAGAGACCGGTTCAACATTTAAACCACAAGCAAATGGTCGCCCAAGAACATCTAGGACCGAAGAGAATGTTGAGAGAGTTATGGAGTCAGTACGAGGAAATCCACAAATGTCGACTCGCAAGAGATCGTCTGTCTTACAATTATCGCGACGAAGTTTGCAATGAATTTTAACATTGGATCTTAAACTGCATCCATATAAGCTGCTATTAGCACAAGAATTGAAAGAGTCTGACTTCATAGCAAGGCTCGCATTTGCTAATGAAATGCTTAATCGATTTTCAAATTTTGACAATATCCTTTCCTCTGACGAGGCTCATTTCCTTATGAATGGGTTCGTAAACCGTTAAAATTGTCGTTACTGGAACAGTGAAAATCCCAAAATCAGACACCAGAAACCATTGCATAGTCCTAAAGTGACAGTATCCCATGGCCCCCACGTAGTTTTTTTGTGAGGATACCTCAAACACAAAGTCTACAGTAATAATCCAAGAAACATCGTTCAGCTCAAGGAGAATATCCGTGGTGAAATGGCAGCCATTACACCAGTATTACTGAAGAAAGTTTTCAATAATTTTCGTTTGCGGTTAGAGGAGTGCCGTCGTAGAAAGGGTCACCATTTAGATGATGTTATTTTTAAAAAATAAACTCCATTTATTACTCTACAATGCCTTAGATTTATTTTAATCATATCTTTTGTATTTATTTTTTAATCTATTTTTTAAATATGCACGTTCTATTGCGCCACCCTGTATAATGGTAAGGTCGGAGCATAAAAGTTTCATCGAAATCATAGCTTTATGTGTGCTTTATTTAACTTTATTTTTGAAACCGAAAAATGGTTAATCCGATACTAGAGTCTGCCTATTTTTGCTTCCGTTTTTGTTAGATTATGTACATAATTCACATAGCTGAAGTGGACAACTTTGGGGTTCAGACTGCTGACTTCTATTCTAAAAGGGTTCCAATCAATTTGGTTATGTCTGTTTTCAATTTTTCAATTTGAGCAAAAATATTTTATATACGACTAAGAATATTGTTATATGAATATAAATTTCAGTTTACTCGTACCTGTTGTAAATTTTATTCAAAAATTTCGGAATTATTAAGGACCGAAAGGTTTCTCTTTGCAATAGAGCGGAAGTATAGTTATGATAGCAGAATTTCATTTTCTGCGTTATTGTGTTCGTTTAGTTCTAGGAAAATCATGAAAGTCAAGTCTATTTACGGCTAATTTTCATATGCAGTTTTCATATTTAGTATCTTAAATGATATAAGCAAATATTAACCATAGGAGTGACTGATACACAGAGCAATCTCATGTTTGCCCCCAAACGACATTGTGATCTTCAAAGCTAGGAATGGTTCATAACGACATAAATGTGAATATCACGACCTTAAGTTACAGATTGCAAAAAAACCTAAAAAACCAAATGAGCTGATCAAATCCAATGTGTTGGCCAAAGGCATTTGTATGATTTAACTTAACCACAATGTAAGCTTTAACAGAAAATACAAAATAACAAAAAATATATCAACTACCTGTATTACGCTCGTGTAGTCTTCTAAACCACATTTACAGACGTGCCCTGCTGGAAAATAAACCCAAACTGGTAAATTGAGTATTTAATACTTTGGATCGCATCACCCCAAGTAACCTATATATCAATTACATGGTTTGTCAACCGGCAAACCCACATGACGAAGTGCGAATCGTTTTGCAATATCTTGGGAGTTGAACAAAAAGTTCAAAAAACCAAAAACCCAAAGATGATGACAATAACACGGTGGTACTCATTAAAACGCTGACAATTAGCACGTTACACGAGAAGTCACTGGGGTGTCGAAGCCACGATCTACGTACAACACTGGTTAATCTTAATAGGCTTGATGCAGATTAACGAGCACAAAAAACAAGCTTCAATACATTGCATAATAAACGCCATACAAATTGATTGTCTGTCTGCGATGTAGGATGTTGCAAACATTTTGACAGATCTTCATTTAGTACTGCTTACATATCATTTCCTTGCAATGATTCTTATGACACAAACTAATGTCTGTTCTCGTACCTATGGAAGAATGAATGCATCGATCGAGATGCCTGTAATTATCATAGGTGTCAATTTTGCGTATTGGAATACAACCGGCAACGCTGTGTAAAACCACTTTTAGACGATTGCATGCTGACTGACTACTATGATCGACTACCAGTCTTTAGCTTTGCTTGTATCACGACTCTTCAACCATCGATTGTGTATTCCAATGGCTGTTTTAAAGTTTCTTACTTTATTTTATTTTCATTTTTTTTTTTTTTCTGGCACACAAGTTTTTGTTAAGTCATCGCCATGAACCATCTTCATTACTGGCATTTAATATACGAATTGATCGTTTGCTCGCAAGTGGCAGTGGGTATGACTTCCAACGTCTTTATGGTGGTTATGAAAATCTTCTGGTGTTATTTGAGTGTTTGCTTTTAAATGAAATGCTTCACCCATGACAGAAAGTGTATATAATTTGGCAAGTGATTTGTTACAAAATGGGTATGATTCAAACGTGGATACTTTTCGTGCATTACGGGATGATTATGGTCGTCATAATCGAACTACTGTGCAAAGAATTGGCAAGGTTATATAGAAATTTGAAGAGACTGGAAGCGCTACAGATGCGGTCAAGCCGAAAATGTCGCCTCTGTTAGTGAAAGTGTGGCGGATATGCCGAATTTCAATTCAGAGCGCTATGACCGTATGATAACTGACTTTTTTTTGGCCGATAATTGAATATTATGAGCTGCAGGATATGTAACCTCAGCAAGACGGTGCCACGAGCCACACAATACAACCGATTTTGGCTTTATTGCATGAGAAGTTTGCAGAAAGCTCAATTTCACGTTTTGGCGACGTCAATTGGCCACCAAGATTATGCGATTTGACGCCGTTAAACTATTTTTGTGGGGCTACGTCAAAGACAGTGTTCACGTGGATAATTCTCAAACGTCGGAGCATTTGAAAGCCAACATTCTTCAAGTTGTTGCCGAGATACCGGCGAAAATGTGCCAAAAAGTTTTCAAAAATTACCTCAAAAGGATTCACTTCCGCAACCAGTACAGAAGCGAGCATTTAAAAAACATTGTATTTCGCACATAATGGCAAGGTCCAAACATTATAATGAAATAAAAGTTTCATCGAAATCACACCTTTATGTGTGTTTTATTTAACTTATAAAAAATAGAAATCGGATAATACAACAAGAAAAAAAAAAAAACAAGGAAATACGACGGAACACACTTAGAAAAGTGTGATACGTGACTTTTTAAATAAGAAGTTGTCCTCTGTTGCCAAGTCTGTTTGGTTGCCCAGTAAAAAAAAAAAATGCATTCAAAAAAGTAAATATTCATCACATCTCGTGATGGGGAAGTAGTGAAAAATTGCGTAATCATCAATGAAATTAACATAGGGTTGTCATAAGAGGGAAGTACTATTTTATAATGTATCTTCTCCATACATTCACGAGTAGTAGATGTAGGCGTGGCGAAAATTTAAATCTTTGCGTGAAATTTTTCATTATTTAAAAGAATTGCTTTTTGTTTCAGAAAATGTTTCTTCAGAATATGTAGCCAGAAGAAAAGTTTCAAAAAAAGGTATTTCCCCAATAAGTATACATAATTCCACTAAAATGGCGAATGGAAAAACATCCTTAAGGATCTGCTCGCAGATTCCAATGGCTTTTTTCCATAATTTCATTACCTAAACTTCTTCTTCTTTTTATGTGGCGACTAAAATAGACAGCCTTATCTATTATACGCCGCCCGTAGAAAATAATTCCCAGCGCTTCGATCTTCTGCGCTTCTCCTCCAATTCGTCACACCAAGCTTCGCTGGTATTTCAAGAAACTGGTCCTTCCATCGGAGTTTTGGTCGCCCTCTTCTGCGCCGTCCATCGAGTTCGTTGTCGAAAACTTTCCATGCCGGAGGATTTGGGTCTATCCCCACAACATGATCCAGCCAACGCAATCGCTGTATATTAATGCGTTTGAACACGTCGATGTCGGCATATAGCTCATACAGCTCATTGTTTATATGACGCCGATACTCTCCGTCAACGATGATGGGTCCATATATTTTCCGGAGTATTTCCCTCTCGAAAACTCCCAGTACTGATTCACCCACTTGCGTCATAATCCAGGATTCCTCGCCATATAACAAGACGAGTGGAACCAACGTCGGATTTTTGTTTGTCGGGAGAGGGCCTTATCATTGAATCGCTTGCTTAAGCCATAGTAACATCTGATAGCAAATTTCCTAAACTCTGCAATAAATTAGCATAATATTTGCTGTTGAAAGTTTTTCCTTTCTGAAGATAATCAATAAAAATAATCCCATGCGTATCCCAAACAACTAATGCCATCACCTTGCTTGCAGATAGAACCGTCTTCGCCTTCTTTGGACACGATTCTGCCATTCTAGTCCACTGCTTCACCTGTTCCTTTGTCTCAGGTGTGAAGTGATGGACACATGTCTCATTCATGGTTAGTAATCGACGCAAAAATTCATCTTTATTGCCAAATATAGGTACTGTATTGAAACATCTTCACGATGTTGTTTCTGCTCTATTGAAAGCAATCGCGGCACCCATCTTGCTTTCTCATCTTCAAATCTTCGGTCAATATATGATATATAGCACTTTGAAATGCCTATCATTCCAGATACATAGCTCACGCAACTTCAGCTGGCCATTTTGTGATCATCCAATAACATTTTGTGGATCTTATTAACCGTGTCTGGCGTGGACACCTCAATTGGTCGACCACTACGATGCTCGTCTTGGTAGCTCGTACGGCCTCGTTTAAACGGTGCTGCCCAATATCTTTATATATATAATTCTACTGTACGGGCGTTGTCAGTGAACTCCTCCTAAATGGCTGGACCGCTTTGCATAAATTTTTGTATATGCATCTGGGTGGTGCCCGGGATGGTTTAGATTTACAATTCGGTCCAATTGGACAAAGGGGCGTGGTACCTCCCATACAAACAAAAAATTAAAAATCAATTATTTCTGCTCCTGCTTACGGTATTTGAACCAAATTTGGTGCGTAGGTTTGGTGTACATATCTTAAGTGATACTGCAAATATGAGCGGGATTGGACAATGGGGCGTGGTACCTCCCATACAAACCATAAATTAAATATCCAATATTTCTGCTCCTGTTTACGGTATTTGAACAAAATTTGGTACATCGGTTTGGTGTACATATCTTAAGTGCTGCTGCAAATATGGGCGGGATTGGACAATGGGGAGTGGTACCTCCTATACAAACCACAAATTAAAAAGCAATTATTTCTGCTCCTGCTAACGGTATTTAAACAGAATTTTGTTTAACATTGAAACATTTCCAATAAATATAAAATTTGAAGGCAATGCCGGGTCGGCTAGTTTTATATATATTTTTAATATTGGTTGGACGGAGACCTACCTTTCAAATGGAAATATTGAATTACATGACGGAGACCAATTTTTTCCATGTTTATAAATGAACTGAGATCGTTTACTTTTGATGGCCCAAAGGAAAAAAGAAATGCTAAAAAACGTGGCGTCTTGAAAGTGAAACATATGTTCCATAAGGTTGCCACTTTTCACTAAAATACCATCCATACATCCAGGTATACATCAGGTCGGCCAGTTTTGGGACCGCCCTTGTAGGTTTTGGTACCTACATTGTTATACTTCTAATAATTATTAATTATTATTATTATTATGTAAATATGCGTATTTTAATGGTTCTGATATTGCATATCCTTTTTTTCAATCAAATATGAATGAACGTGGGCTTCTGTTAACTGATGTGAAGGTTTTACATGAGTCTCGCTGTGAAAGCCTTACCCATGGTGTGCCACCACACAGGTGCTGTTTTCCATTATTTACTTTTCTTTATTGGTTATGTGTTCTTTCTTTCTTCTAGCGACAGCAAGCGCCCCTTTGGGGTACTCAAACTAATCCTGAGGGATTAGCCAAACTACCAGAGATTGGAAGTAGGTCCCTTGGGAAAGCTTCCTCAGGTCTCACTCCCTTACTCGGCCAAAGTACCTTTGCAGTCGCTTGGTATGAAGTGAGCTACCTCCCGGGTAAGAGTTGAGGCAATCTAGGAATACCTCGGATAGATATGAATAGTGTTTTCTAAGCTAATGCCTTCCTTCAGCAACGCGACCTGAAGCAACGCAAAAGCACTGAAAACACTTGTTCGGGCAACCACAGGCAGCACGATGCTCCCACTAGGGGTCCTACACCATTGACCAGGAAGGAAAAATGTTCTTTGGGCCCCTGGTCACCCGTGCTACCAGAAGAGAAGAACCCTCTGGTCTGGGTTTCGCAGACAAGCTACTCCAGTTTTGCTTTATCATACCTCGCATGGAACTGGTAATCCATAATCTACGGCATAGATTTTCAATGTCCGAGGAGAGAATGTCAACACAGCAAAGCACACCATGCTCCAATCATAGTTCATTAGCCAGATTTCTCTGGTCATACAACTATATTAACGGAAAAGATAAATCTTCTGATACCTCCCGACGGCTTCTCTATGTCCGCACCTGTTGCCAGGATGTGTCTTGTTTAACTATGACTCTCCCCTTTACATGGTTTTCGAAAAACGAGTTCCAAGATCAGTTTGATATCATATTATAGGTGAATCCCAAGACATAATCCACCTTTTCCTAGGGCGCCTGGCACAAGGCCACACTACTTTGTTTTTGTACGCAAGCATCATACCCTTTGCCTGCTTAATTACAGGATTAGGCAGAGAGGCCTGCGTTTTAGGGGTAAGCGGTACAAAGCATCCTAGGAAACACCCGCCTACCCACTTGGGCTTCTGTCATTATTGTGAAATTATAATTATAATAGTATTGACCGCATACGATAAAAAATGGACAAGACGTGATAGCCCAGATTCGAATTCAGCTCATCCAGATTAGTTAAAAAACATGCTTCGTTTCTGGAGTCAATTTTTTCCTCAAATTTATAGACCAGCGTAATTTATTAGATATGATAGCTCGAAATTGATGTTTGTGTGGTTTATAACACGCCTCTTCGTCCAATCAGCATCTAATATACTATATATGATTCACTCTTGGGCGACATAAATTTACTGTGCGAATTTCATGATATTCGATTCCATAGTTTAGACTCCCATTCGGAACAAAAATTCAAACCTGCAATTTTGTATACTTGCAGATTTATAAATTTAAAAACTATTGCGATTTTAGGTATAGATATAGATAAATTTAAAAACATTCTTATATACAGGGTGGGTCATAAGGGTGTTGGCGGTTTAAATATTCAATTAAAAAAAACTACGAAACATAAAAAAAATATATTTGTATTTTTAAAAAGTAGAAGCATGGGAATTTTTAAGACTTAAAAATAATGTTGTCGGCTGCTTGACACTCTTGGAACCGAAGCCGCAAATTTTGGAAAACTCATTGAAAAGTTGTTCTCGGTATTTTGTTACTTTCCTGAATAATGTTCCTCTTCAACTGCTCTAAATTGGTCGGATTATTCTCGTAGACTACCGATTTGAGGTAGCCCCATAGAAAATAATCGGGGATTAGTCTCGGACCAGAACCGACAATTTTGCTTGTTCACATGGCCATTAAGGTGAAAATTGGCCTCATCACTAAAAATCACGTTGTTGTTGAAATTGTTGAACCGCTCTAGCATCAAATTGACAAAGTTAAGTCGGTTATTGGCATCATCGGGTTTTAATTCTTGGACTATTTGAATCTTATGAGCCTTCAAATGCAAATGCAAAGTTGTTCTTTTGACATCCAAAGACTGACTTCTCTTACGTGTTGACTGTTGCGGATTTCGCTGAACTAAAACACGAATACGCTCCACAATGTCGGCTGATCTTGCAGAAACGGGGCGACCACGAACCGTCATTGGTACTGTTGAGCCGGTTGTTTCGAACATTCTGATCCATTTTCGTATCACATTGGCGTTTGGAACTTCACTTAAATCGTGTGAACCGTGTTCATGCCGATACAAACGTCGTGCAGTAATCACTGATTTATTGTTTTCGTAACACGCTCGGACACAAAATGCACGCTGCACTCCCGTGTACGGCTCCATGGCGACTAAATTTCCAGGAAGCGGCGCAGCGAACAACATATCCCCCCGCCACCCCGCGCCGCGCGTTGCCGAGAAATTGAAGAATTAAATCGCCAACACTCATATGGTCCATCCTGTACATATATTACGGAAAACAAATCGCCTTTCCTTGGATTTGAACTCATGAGCTCACCCATTGTAGCCTGGATCACTTCCCTCGAGCTTACACTACTTACGGAACGAGGTACGAACGAAAACTGTTTAAACATTATCGCTTATATATTAAATTGGCACATTCCATGGGAGAGCCTTCTATGATATCTTCTTCTAAAAGTAAAGGGCAAATGTGAGTCGGATCTTTATGGCACAAATAGAAGACTCTCAATTGTTGCGAATTAGTAATAAATTTTTCGCTAACAATTTATACAGGACTTGCAGTTTCCGCTGCTGGGCAGTAGGAGATACAACTGTCGGCTCATTACACCGACGGAAGAGTCCACATTTCACTGTATTCGTTGTCAGTTTTTTCATTTTATTATCCAATCTATCATCATAGAATATTCTTGTATAGCTCTTCTGTCGTTTTTCTTTTTATTTGTTCTCATCCATTTTGTATTGCATTTTGTGCTTCTTATGCATCGTACGAATCAGGTTTCAGATCAATTTTTTTTTTTTTTTTTGCCTCTTAAATTTTTCCTTTTATGTCACTTAATTGGTGTTAATTGTTTTTTGACAGATTTGATTTCACGCACACTTACGCACACAATTACAGCAAACTGAAGATTGCGAATGTGACGTGTGAAAATTTCATATTTTCTTAAGTTGTCGCTTGCAGCAGCATAAAAATACATTTTTGTTTTAATTATTATTTCACTTTTTTTTCTTGCATTTTGCAGATGTGACTGGTTTCGAAGTGGAATAATTCACTGGCATTACAATTAAGGTAAGTGCGTGTTATTTATTAATTAAACAAGGCGAAAAGTAATAGGAATTTATTGTTTAACAACATCTCTGATAAGTAATAAGTTTCTTATAAGAATGAATTGTAATCCAGTAAAATTGTCCAATGATGAGTGCAACAAATGATAGAAGTTTTATTCAAGCGAGATTAGTCATAGAAGGCCGATGCCGAAACTACCCAATCTGACGTATAGATGGTCCCAGTAGTTTGAAAAAAAATTATTTCCATGAAAAGTGAAAGCCTTATAAAACTTGTGTTTCAAATTTCAATCCGCCATGTTGTTTAGTTTTTCGTATTCTTTTTTGAGACATCAAAAGTAAACGATCTATTTACATTTGTAAACATGGAAAAAATTGGTCACCGATATTTAATTCAATATTTCCATTTGAAAGGTAGTTCTCAGTCCAACCAATACTAAAGCCGAGGTAGATACTACTCTAGGAGAGTGTGATCCTTAGTTTACGATTGTAAAATATTGGGTAGCAGAGATTAAGCGAGGTTGTACGAGCTGCCAAGACGAAAACTGTAGTGGTCGACCAGTTGGGCTATCCACGCCAAACATGGTTAAGAAAATCCAAAAAAAAAAAAAAATAGTATTAAATGATCACAAAATGATGGACTGAATTGATAGGCATTTCAAAAAGTGCTATACATCATATATTGACCGAAGATTTTAAGATGAGAAAGCTGTGCTCAAGATGGGTGCCGCGATTGCTTTCTATAGGTATAGAGCAAAAACAGCGTCATGAAGGTGTTTTGGTACAGTATTTGATAAAAAAAGACGAATTTTTGTGACTATTTATAACCATGAATGAGACTATTTATAACCATCACTTCACACCTGAGACAAAGAAACAGTGAAAGCAGTGGGCTAGAATGGCAAAATAGTGTCCAAAGAAGGCAAAGATCGTTCCATCTGCAGGCAAGATCATGGCGTCTGTTTTTCTGGATATGCGTGGAATTATTTTTATTGATTATCTTCAGAAAGGAAAAATCATCAACGGCGTATATTATGCTAATTTATTGCAGCGTTTAGATAATGAAATTATGGAAAAAGGCCGCATTTGGCAAAGAAGAAAGTGTTGTTTCATAAAAACATCGCTCTAGTTCACACATCCGCTATTGCTATGGACAAAATTAGTGAATTAAAGTTCGAATTGCTTCATCACGCATCTTATTCGCTAGATTAATCTCCCTTGGACTACTTTCTGTTTCCAAACTTGAAAAAATAGCTCAGTGGTAAAAGATTTGCTAATAAAGAAGAAGTGGAGTCTGCGGTTGATGGCTACTTTAAGGAGTTCAAGAGTTCTTGCTGTAAACAGGGTGTAGAAGCTATTGAATATCGCTGGAAAAAGTGTACCGAGCTAAAAGGAGATTATGTTAAAAAAATAAAGACAACTTATTTGTGTCTTCTTTGTTAGGTCTGCCAATTTTGGACCGCCTTCGTATACTACATGCGAATTAGAATATTTAGCAAAAATTAATGGCGAAAAAGGAAGTGTTGTTTCATCAAAACATTGCTCCAGTTCATATATCTACTGTTGCAATGGCCATAATTAATGAATTAAAGTTCGAATTGCTTCATCACGCTCCTTATTCGTCAGATTTGGCGCCCTCGGACTATTTTCTATTCCCAAACATGAAAAAATCGCTCGGTGGTAAAAAATTTGCCAACAATGAAGAGATCGCTATTTTAAGGAGTTTGACAATTCTTACTATAAAAATATTGAATATTGCTGGGAGAAGTATGTTGAGCTAAATGGATATTATGTTGAAAAATAATGAAAATTTTTCTAGGTTAGTTTTTTGATTAATTCGTGTAAGTAGGAAGGAATTATTTTCTTTTTTGTAATGTAAAAACATGCATTCTGTTCAAAAAATTACCGGGATTTGGGCAATAAAATACAAAATATTTATTATTCCTTAAAATTTATTTTATCACGAACGAATAATTCAATCATCAAAATGTTTTTCAAACGCATTTTCCGGAAATGACTTCAATATTCGTCGCGAATTCCCTTTTGCATATTTTGTGAACAGTATTCGAGTGCCTCGAAGTATAATAGTAATTTGAGTTTTAGAGGGAGAAAAAAGTAAGCAGGATCTGTATCAGGTGAATACATTGGTTGTCCGATAAGGTGTGTTGAGTTTTTGGGTCAGAAATTTGTTCACAACGATAGCTTTGTGAAATAGTGCGTTTTTTCTTTCCGCAAGTCAGTCTTTATATTTTTTTTTTTTTTTGGAAAGATAAGCCTCACCACTGCCAATGGGGATTGTGTTCCATACTAGCATATTCAATTTGGTATCTTCTGGCTGCGAAGAAAGGGCTGACAATATCCGGTAGTAGCAAAATTGTTAGCCCCTTTTCCTAGATTGTCCAAGTTTTACTTGGCTATCCCAGGGGGGCGTTGGCAATAGCATTACAATATGCCCAGTGTGTCGCCTTCACGGCGAGCCTCGCGTTAAACCATCGTGGACTTCTGTCTTTTTTTTTGGACTAATTTGCTTTATCAAAGGACGCAAAACTTCCAAGTAATATTCTCAAGGCAGTAACTTTGTGGCAGGAATTTCCAGTGTACAATATCGCGATAAGTAAAAAAGAATACAGTTTCAGTTTGATTTTTCAGTTTCGGAACAGTTGAAAAATGTAATTCCGAAGTTTGTCAACTGGTTTTTGACACTAGTAAATCAAGGTTTCATTATCAGTTATAACGCGTTTTATGAGTGTTGGGTCGGAGTTGACTCATTCTAGTATGTTTTCAGCTGTCTTTAAGCGATTGAGATTTTGAAACTAACTTTTGATGAATATATTGCTGTTCGAACAGAGAAAGGTAAATCTATCATCACATCTCGATGGATTTTGTGTGCAGTGTACCACTCATATGCATGTTTTCCTGATAAAGATGATTCTCAGTAATTGTTCTGTTACATTTTCATAGCGATCCGCCACACAAAATTGCATTTGCAATAACAAATTTTACACAACATTTTTCTTAAAATCGCAAACAACACTTAAGATTAACTAAAAAAATTAAGCATTCTAAACAAACCAAACCACAGATCGCCCTCAAATTTCACATCAGTGTACAGGAGAGTTGTGCCAATTTAGCGGCAAAAAGAAAATTGAGAATTCTTTTTATGCGCCCTCAAATTTCACATCAGTGTACAGGAGAGTTGTGCCAATTTAGCGGCAAAAAGAAAATTGAGAATTCTTTTTATGCGGATTTTTTAAACGAGAAATTCGCCACTTTTTTTGACAGATGTATTTCACTTCACTTTAGTTATCAAAGTAATGTTCGATATGTAAAAACACAAATTAAATTATTTGAAATGTGGTGTGAATTCACAGCAGACTTTCTTCTTGGCTAGTCTACAAAGAAACAAAACATTTTTATGTAGAACTTTGATTATAAGTTTTTGCTAACAAAGTGGAATTTAAGATTTTGTATTACTTCTAAGATTTGTTATTATTTTAATTTCTACTAATTAATACGTATTCTCCAAACCGTCATGTTATCACTGAAGTACAAAATATTTCCGCCGTTCTATTTCTTTAAATGTCAAGAAAGAAACACTTGAAATGTGTTCAATTTTAAAAAGTTACTAAATTGTGCAGAACATTGATTAAAAAAAAGTTCCTAAAAATATCACTACCATCTAAAGTCGTTGATCTCTTTAGACGTCAAATCGTATTTAAAATTTTATCAAAATATTACATTTCTATATTAAATCATTTGTATTCAAATGGTATTTGGCATTTCACGAATATAAAATTTGTCTTAATATTCTCATAAATATGTCGAGAAATGTTTTCTGCACTGCTATCAAGCGAAACCATTTGATTTCGTTGGTGTAAATCAAAATTCATATTACTATTATTCATAAGTAATTTATGGATCATTGAGCCAAACAGAGTTTAATACATCATGCATATATAGTATTATAGAACGGAAGTCAACGTCACAGATCATTTAGCGTGAACAAGATATTTTATTTATGTATCGTATTATTGGTGTAGACGCCCGTTTAACAAGCAAATGATATAAATATTTTGAAAGAAAAGTTTAAATACTATTAAAAGAAATATTAATATTTTATCATACTAATAATAATTTTATGAAAATGATGAGTTTAATATATAAATTCTTGTTAAGTTTAGTATTTTATTGGATATAGAAACCTATTCATGTCTTTCATTTTATGAAAAATAACAGAACAGATTCAAAAATATTGGAAAGCCGTTTACATGACCACAATTTATGTCAAAAGTTGATATCTCATCAAATCGTTTGACTATTTCCTGTCTATTGTGATTCTTAACAATTTTCTACTTCCGCAAAGCTATTTTTTTAATTTTTTTTTTTTTTTTTTGTATTTATTCATTTGTTTCAGTAATAATTTCACATTTAATATTTATGCCCCTGCACCACTTGGACACTATTGGAGAAATCATCTTTTATTTATGTTTTAGAATTTTGCAGGATTATCCATTCAGTGATTTCAACATCGCCGGTCTCGCAAGGCTGTCAACTGTTAAATATCTGTCATCTGAAGTATTATTTATTTAGTGAAATGTGTGTTATTTACGAAAATAGATCGTTTAACCGAAAAATGCGTGAAAATAGTTAAAACTTATTACAAAGGTGGTGATACAATCGCGATTCAACAAACATGAGAAGTTTCCAGAAAGCGTAATTTCACGTTTAGTCGACATCAATTGCCACCAATATCATGCGATTTGATGTAGTAAAACTTTTTTTTTTCCAAAAAAGTCAAAGATCGTGCTTACGCGTATAATTTCCAAACGTTGAAGCATTTGAAAACCAACATTCTTGAAGTTATCACAGAGATACCGTCCGATATATGTAAAAAGATGGTCGAAAACTGCTTCAAAAGAATCCACTGCTGCAACCAATCCAAAGCCGGTAATTTAAAGGACATTATATTTCGTACATAATGGCTAGGTCCAAGCTTTATAATGAAATTAAAGTTTCATCGAAATTATAACTTTATGTGTGTTTTATTTATTTATTTTACTTTTGAAGCCGGAAAATGGATAACCCGATGTTTATGTGAGATTTCAAACTCTTAACTTTGTAACGTCTCTTCAGTCTCTTCAAAGTTCTATATAATCTTAACTATTCTTTGCACAGTAGGACGCGCCCACGATTGAATCACCACATTTGTAGTAAGTTTTAACTATTTTTACGCGTTTTTCAGGTTCTTGAACGATTCATATTCGTAAATGGCAAACTTTTTACAAAATAAATAACACTGCAGATGACAGGTATTTAACAGCTGATAGCCTTGCCAGACCGGCGGCATGTTGACTTTGTAATCAGACAAAATCGGCCTTGTAGGTGAACTCGCATGTGCAAAAATTTGTATTCTTCACAACTTTTTTTCCTAAATTTTAATGTTTATTCGACAATTAAAAGCAAAAGCGGTGATAGTGTATAGATTGAACTGGAGTGAATAATTTCAAATGATATCCATTTAAAAAAACAGCTCTTATTGTTGGTAAGGCGGAAATTGCATAAGTGAAAAATGAGAAAAATTTGAAAAACAATCAGTAAGAAAAATTCAATTATAATATGATACAAAGCTCTGTTTTTAAGACGGCTTTACCCTGTATTTTGAATTTTGTGCCTTTGATTTTTGGTCGTTAGATTTGCTGAAATAATTAGATGAGTTGAGAAAACCTCAATGGTGAAATACTAATAAACAGCAGATTCCTTTTATAATACGCTCGCTGTCTTAGCAGAGAGGGTGCTGGAGAGGGGAGTCTTAGAACCCCCCAAGATTTTTCAGATTAAGTGACGAATGACGTTAGCACATCTTTGGGCATAGAAATTTGTTTTGTATTAATAATAAATACAGGGTGGCGCACCAATTGCAGTACAATAAAAAATACCTATCAAATACCTTTTTTATGATCAATATTTTTATATATATATATTTTTTATATTTAATTTATCTATTTTTTTTTTTTTTTTGTATAGAAAATTTAATTTAATATATTATAAATAATTGGTTTTGAACATGATAGACCATAAATAACATCCATGCTCATTCACGAATATGGGACGCTTGATCAGAAAATTATTCATTGCCGAATCGCTTCAATTCTTGTTGTAATGCACTGCTTTCATTCAGTCAAATTCATTTCGTACACCTCTTGCCTGGCATAACCCCATAAAAAATAGTCCAGTGCAGTCAGGTTAGGCGAGCTTGGGAATCAGCGAAAAGTGGAGTTTATGGATATTAATTTGTTTGGGAAAGTTAGAAATAAAGTTAGAGCTCCGCCATAATCGGTCTGCCTTTGTGTGCAGTTCCTCCAATTTGCTCCTTCAACATCTTTAAATAACTGTCTCCATTGACAGTTGACAATAGCATGATTCATTCGCCATCCTGTAAATTTGTTTGATTGTTTTTGTCAAACAAATACTGTAGCCCGTAGTAGAGTAGCTCATTTGATCTATCAAATTATATACACTTTTTATGCCGGTACATTGAAAATTACAATGAAATCGTTTAGATTGAGGTAAACTCACTTTCAGCCGAAATTATTGCGTTAAAAAAAAAAACTTTTAAAGATTTAACAAAAAGTAATCAAATCAATTTTGATGGGCCTAAAGGAAAACTTAACAAAAATGTGTAGTCAAATATGTTTAAATTTCTAAAAGTTGTCTTAAGTCCCTCAATATGAGAGAGGCTTTTCTGCAATGCATCAAATTAACATCTGGCTGAGATCAGCGATTCACTCAAACCGATTTACAAATTTTGATATATTAGACACTAAAACGCGAGATAGTAACATTTTCTATAATTGCCGATTATATTCTTAACGTTATTGCATTTTTTTTTTCTAAAGAAACTTAATTATTTTTCAATTTCTAATAAAAAAGGAAACTGAATTTTATGTATTTTACTAGCTGACCCGGCAAACGTTGTTTTGCCTTCAAAATGTTAATGTGGTAAAAAAAATTAATTGCAAAAATCTCATCTCCAACGCCATCTATCACTTAAAATAAAACCTTTTAAACCTTCCGGAATACTCTACCAATAATTTAAGACCAAAATGAGCCAAATCGGTCCAACCGTTCTCGAGCTTTAGCGAGACTAACGCACAGCAATTGATTTTTATATATATAGATTTGTATTTGATTATCAAATTATTAGCTTAAAATTGCTGAGAATTAAGTTTTAAGTATTTTTTTTTTTGAGTTTATGCTATCCCTTATTATATTTTCTGACGATTAATGTTTCATTATATCGAAATAAAATGGGTTTAGGCGGGAGATTATGGCCACCCCCCCTAGAAGAATCTACTGCTAAGCCAATGAATGCGTTCTATAAGTCGTCCTCTTTCTTATGGAGCGCAGGTGTTGTCTGGGAAAAATCGGTCTGTTAGCAAAAAAAAACTTCCACATACAAATCCTGAACCCCCATTGTTAAAAATGGATATTTTTAGTATTGTTTTTCGACATTTTTACCATTTAGTTAATTAGTTGACAGGTGCAGGATAGAGCCATGCCTTCTTATATCCTTTTTACGTACCGACCTAATGTTGCGTGCAGTTATTGAAAAACATTTAAACAATACATTAACAGCAATTGATCCATCTGAAGGAAGCAATTGTTCAGAAGTGGTTAGCTTTTGCTAATAGGAAGGGAATTGTGTTCTATCAGGACAATGCCAGGCCGCACACATGTCGAAATGCCGTGAGCTTTTTTGGGAAATTATAACGCATCCACTTTGTAGTCCGGGCTGTCGCCAAGTGATTACCATCTGTTTCAGCCTATGGCGAATGATATAATGGTGACAAATTTGCCTCAAGAGAAGCCTGTAAAAATTGACTATCCCAGTTTTTTTGCGAATGGGAACGAAGACACCTATAAGAAAGGCATAATGGAACTACTTTCAGAACGGCAATAAGTTTTCGAACAAAACGATGCATATTTGTCCCAAATCGGATCATTCTAACTGCGCTGAATAAAGCCTTCAACTTCATATAAAAATAAAGGATTTATTTATTTGCTACATCTTCTGCATTAAGTAAATAAGTATTAAATATTAATAATATTAGACACAGTGGCACAAACACGGAACTTTTTGAAAGAAAATAATGATATTTATGTATTATGCACGGACAAAAGAGAAAAGACTATGGAAATATACGATACATATAAGGAAGAATACGAAATTGAAATGAAAGAGATTTTAAGTGATACGTGTACATATCAAAGACTGGAAAGAAGCCCAACATCAGGATTGCGAAACAAAAATAATAGAAAAGTTTTTCAATTTGAGAATAATTAACCGAAAGCACGGAGAAATAGAATGACAAAGATGATAGCCACAGCGCCCAGACTCTATGAGTTATCAAAAACTCAAAAGGAAGGATTAGCGTTTCGGCCAATTTGTCCTTCTATTAATTCTCCGTCATGTGGACTGTGTCGATATCTTGTGGATATTTTGAAGAATATAATGAAGGATTCACGATATAACGTAAAACATGCATTTGATTACAAATATAAGATGGACAATATGGAAGTTGAAAGCAAGAAATTCTTAATATCCTTTGATGTAGTTTCTCTTTTTCCCAGCATCCCGGTAAATCTAGCAGTAAGGACGATTGGAAAAAAATGGGATCTGATTGAAAAATTTACAAAAACCATAAAACCGTTTTTATTGAAATTTTAATATTTTGCATCAAAGAAACCAGATATTTCAGCTACGACAACAAAATTTATGAGCAACGACAAGGAGTGCACCGCATTTCCTATACTATAGGGTGGCACAAAAATCATGCTACTATAAACTGTCAACGAGGACCGTTATTTAAAGAGCTTGAAACTGTTTTCTTACACAGAACTTCGCCTAAGATGTATCCGTTTCAACAGCATTTGGTTCCAGCAAGATGGAGCAGCTACACACATAGCCAGACCGGCTATGGCAGAGCTTCAACAAAAGTTGAACATAAACAAATTAATATCCAGAAACTCCACTTTCCGCTAGCCTCCAAGGTCACCTGATCTCAATGCACCAGACTTTCTTTTATGGCATAACCCCAAGCAAAAGGTGTACAAAACGAAACCAAGGAATTTGACTGAGTTCAAGTAGTCCATTAAAACAATAATTGCGGTGATGCTGACTTCAATCGCTGAGGCCGCAGTAAATACTTTTCTGATCAAGTGTCGCATTTGCAACATGGAGGTCATTTCATCTATCAATCGGTCTATCATCTTCAAAACCAAATGGCTATATAAAATAAAATTAAATTTTCTATACAAAAAAAAGAAATATTTTGATTAAAACAAAGAAGTTATTTGAATTTCTTATTGTAGTGCAGTTGGTGCGCCACCCTGTATATTGAACATTTTTATTGGGAAAACTGAAAAGTAAGTCAAAGGCTGATAATTAATTTTATCAGGACTGTATTGCGAGAGCGGTCCCAACGCTAGCCGACGGTGGTGAAAAGTGGCAACCTTATAAAACATATATTTTAAGTTTCAAGGCGCCACGTTGTTTAGTATTTTTATTTGAGCCATCAAGAGTAAACGATCTCAGTGAATTTGTAAGCATGGAAAAAAATTGGTCACCGTTATGTAATTCAATATTTCCATTTGAAAGATAGATCTCAGCCCAACAAATATTAGTGCCGTCCTAGATTATACTCTGGAGAAGTCTGCTCCTTTGTTTATGACTTCAAAATATTGGGTTGCAGAGTTTAAACGAGGCCGTGTAAGCTGCCAAGACGAACACCGTAGTGGTCGACCAATTGAGTTGTCCACGTCAGACGCGGCTAAGAAAATCCAAAAATGATATTGGATGACCACAAAATGATCGGCTTAAGGTACGTGGGCTACCTGAACTTGTAGGCACTTCAAAAAGTGCTATACATCGTATATTGACGGAAGATTTGAGGATGAGAAAGGTGTGCGCAAATTGGGTGCCGCGCTTGCTTTCTATGGAGCAATAATAGCGTCGTGAAGATGTTTCAGTAGAGTGTTTGGCGATATTTAACCGCAATAAAGAAGCATTTTTGCATCGATTTAAAACCATGGATGAGACATGAGTCCATCACTTCACACCAGAGACAAACGAATAGTCAAAGCATTGGACTGGAATGGGAGAATCGTGTCCAAAGAAGGTGAAGACAATTCTATCTGCAGGCAAGGTCATGGCGTCTGTTTTTTTCTTTTTTGGGATGCGCATGGGATTATTTTTATTGATTATCTTCAGAAAGGAAAAAGTATCAACGGCGAATATTATGCTAATTTATTGCAGCGTTTAGGTGATGAAATTATGGAAAAAGACCGCATTTGGCGAAGAAGAAAGTGTTTTTTCATCAAGACAATGCTCCAGGTCATCGACTATTGCGATGACCGAAATTAATGAATTAAAGTTCGAGTTGCTTCATCACGCACCTTATTTGCCAGATTTAGCTCCCTCAGACTATTCTCTATTTCCAAATTTGAAAAAATAGCTTGAGGGTAAAGGATTTGCTAACAACGAAGAGGTGGAGTGTGCGGTTGATGGTTATTTTAAGGAGTTCTTACTATAAACAGGGTACAGAGGCTATTGAATATTGCTGGAAAAAATGTACATCAAGCTAAAAGGAGATTATGTTGAAAAACAAAGAACATTTTTCTCAACTTTTTTGTGTCTTCATTGTTAGTTTGACTAGTTTTTAGATCGGCCTTTTGTGTATTATGCAAATATTTTAGTAATATTTTCATAATATTTTGAGAGTTTTTAAATTTGGCTAAAATTGTAAAAATCTTTTTTTGACTGACTTTTTGGTTAAGAATTTCAAGCGGTATTTAGTGTCGACCGGCCGTGGCGCGGGTTCAATGCCGCATGATTGTTATTATCATTATTTGAGAGGCGGCCACCTCGGCGTGTTTGGCAAATATTTCGAGTAGTTGAGTAATCGACAAGTCTTGCAAATGCTTCTCAAACTGCGATATTCAAAATCCTCCTTAAGCAAGCAGGTTGCGTTGAATGAGTCTAAAAATAGAATGGGTGTAAGCTCACTGAATGTGATAAACTCTCCCATATCTCATTGATGGGATGGAAAGGAATTTTGATTTTTTTTACATTTTGTGTGTTATATCAAAAAGTTGTCCATTGCTAAGAAATTTACTTCCAATAAAGTTGTTTTTTGTGTAATAAAAATTATATTTTTTTTTAAATGAAGAATATCACTTTGAGAGCAAACATTGCGCATCGTTGTTCTGTCCTTTTCATGGGAACTTATTTACTTGTAGCTTTTTCATTTAAGTACTTCTATTCAACCTTCTTGTGAAATACTTATTTCATGTGATTCTTACCTGCCATTGCATTCCACCAAACTGGAAATGAAACGTGGCTCCTGCAGCTCTACTTCTTTTAGGATATCCTGGACAATTTTGCATATCTCTCGAATTGCGGTAGCTGTCTTAAACATGCGAGCTTGAACACGTTCGGCACAATAGCGATTCATCTGATAAATCATGCGCGTTTGAGCGGCCATCATATCGGGTGGGACCAACATAATGGCGGCTACGACGAGGCGGCTTCAGTGGCGAGGGCGACAGTGAGTCTAAAACGAACAAAGAGTTTTCTTTGGAGACAGCACAATCAAATATTAGGGTATATTCCAAAAAAATATTAAAAAAAAAATTAATGCAAAATGCAATCGAAAGGTGATATTCGCGAACGATTGTGTTAAGATAATAAATATAAATGTAAGAATCGCACTAGTTTTGAGACTGGAATTGCTGGTCGTTGTGCCGAAACAATGAAACAATTGTTATATATCACGTCAACTTCCCCCCACCTTCAATGTGATTATGGATCTTTTGTTTATTTTTATTTTTTTTTTGGTGGGTTTTTTTGCCGACGTTGCCGTTGTCCACATTTACTTGTACTTAAATTCGAAATTATTTTGTATTTCTTTCTTATGGCCGCATGGATTGAACTGAATACGGTGCGGGTTTTGTTTGTATCTTCCTGTGAAAAAAGCCGCCCCGAAAACTACTTCACATCACATTTGGGAATTCACAGATTTCAAATCACTGATATCGCACACAATTCACAATACAAAGCTGGAGATGTCGGCGAGCTCGACCGTTTCATGTGACGCACAACAACCATGACAACCATGAGTTACGCCACCGAATCGCACAATGGGTCTGCAGAGGATTTACAAATGTGAGCGCGGCGGATGCGGATGCAAAAAATTGCATATGGCCGGCCGTCTCAATGGCCAAATGTTCAACTGACTGACTAACGGGGCTAAAAGGCTAAATGGCCGTTGTCTTTGTCCACGTTGACCTCGACTCGTCTCGTCTGTGAGAGTTAGGTTGCAATGCAGTTTTCGGAATTTGCCTGGTGTTGTTGGTGTTGGAGCTTACGGGAATGACACTCGTCGTGTTGTAAATCTCGCGGATATTTACAGCTTTATCCACAGATAAAGAAGTTTAATAGTCTCGGATGGGGCAAGGGGAAACCCACAACACCCGGGGGAGACCCTCAGCAAACAGTTAAGCCACGAATACTACAAAAAATGGTGACATAGGTCGCTGCTGCTGCTGCTACGACTGAGACGATCTCATCGTTTAGTTTCTCAGGGATACAGCTGGAGTAGGCGTGTAGGAGCCACTTAATCTGCCGACGACGATGCCGCCACCGACATCATCATTAGCATCCATGCGACGACGAGGATTCACAGATGATTGCCAGGAATAACGTTGCATTTATTCAGTCTTTCGTTCGTTACTCTTCACTGTTTTACACAATCACAATTGCAATGCAATCTTCAACTCCCCCATTAGGGCCACATTTCATAAACAAATTTCAGGGCGAAAGCAACGCGCATTTCGGAACATACCAAATGTAAGCGATACCGACGGGTTTCCTCCTATTCCGAAGGGGTTAAAAACAACTATCAATACAGCCCGGTTTCTTTGTTGCAAAACTAAAATTCTGTATCTTATGGATTTGTGTTTTATAGGTACATACATACGTACGTACATACGTACGTATAAAAGAAATGTGTGTAATAACTTTTATGTTATGATATTCCTCCTCTTACAACAATAATCCTCGTGTATTTTGTTGGTATTCCACCAATATCTCACCCATAACATCTCTCACAACAGCACACAACAAAGGGGGATTTATCTCCGAATCTCCATCACCATCAACATCACCAACACCATCAGAAAGTAGAATTGTGCTTGGATGTGTGTGCATGCATGCATGTGTGTTATAAACACCCAAACAACCACATAAAAGATGTAGATAAAGATATTTGTTTTGTTTGTTTTTTCGTATTGTAATAACAACATAACAGCCGAGGAGAGAGGCTAATATTACTCTCTTTTGGTAATGACGAAACTCCTCCCCTTAGTGGTTTTTATTACTCACGCACACACTGACGACTGTTTGCCGTCTATCTCTTTCGCTCTTTTTCCTGTTATTTTGCCTGTAATAGCTATAGCATAGATACTTTTCTATATACTTGTGTTTGATGTGGCCAGACTTTTCGAAAATTTCGCAAACATTCATTATTGCACCGAGTTATTGATTTTTCCGTTTCAATAGTAAAGTTAAATAAAACACACATAAAGCTATGATTTTAATGAAACTTTTATTTCATTATGATGCTTGAACTTTGTTGTTATATACGAAATACAATGTAATTTAAATGACTGCCTCTGGATTGGCTGTAGCAGTGAGTCCTTTTGAACTAGTTTGGGACCACTTTTTCGCACATTTCGGGGGGTATCTGGGCAATAACTTGAACAATGTTGGTTTTAAAATGGTCCAACGTTCGAAGTAAACACTGTCTTTGAAAATATCGAAAAAAGTCTAATGGCTTCACATTATATAACCTTGTTGGCCAATTAACGTCACAAAAACGTGAAATTACACATCCTGGAAACTTCTTATGCAATAAAGCCAAAATCGGTTGTGTAGCGTCGTGGCTCGTGGCACCGTTTTGTTGAAACTGCATAAAGTCCAGTTCATAATCTTCAATTGCCCGCCGAAAAAAGTAAATTATTATACAGCCATAGCGCTTCGAATTATCAGTAACGATTCCCCCAGCGTTATTTTCGAAAAAATACGACCCAATGACATCTCCAGACCATAACGCGCACCAAACTTTCACTTTTCCCAGATGCAATGGCTTTTCCACAATCCACAATTCCAATTTCCAACAATTCCACAATCACATCTGGGTTCTTCGAGCCCATATGCGGAAATTTTGCTTGTTGACGTAACCACCGAGTGTGAAATGAGCTTCAGCGCCGAAAAAAAATTTGCTCAAAAATTCAACATTGAATGCCTGTTGCTGTAGCACCCAATCGGCATATCTACGGCGTTGTGAATGGTTAGCCGGCTTTAATTGTTGCGTGAGTTGGACTCGATATGGATTGAAGGGCAAATCCAAATGCAAAATTCGCTATAATGAGGCGAAAGATAGGTTCAATTACTGAGAATGCCATGGAATCGATAAATACGAATTATCTGTCACACTTTCACTAACAGAAGCAATATTTTCGGCCGTGCATGCATTGCGATGGTGCGCAAGCTTGACTACATCTGAAATGCTTTCAGTCTCTTCAAATTTCTTTATAATCTTGCCAATTCCCTTCACATTAGGGCGATTATGACGACCATAATCATCGCGTAATACACGAAAAGTGCCCACGTTTAAATTACCAAATTTGTAGTAAGTTTTAACTATTTTTACGCATTCTTCGGTAGTTAAACGATCCATATTTGTAAAAGTTAAACTATTCACTAAATAAATAACACTTCAGATAGCAGGCATTTAACAGCTGACAGCCTTGCCAGACCGTCGGTTTTGAAACCCCTAAATGGATAATCCTTATATAAAATTTTTTGCGTCATAAAATTTAATAACGACTTTTAATAAACTTGAGCATAAACATTGTAAAAGGCTATTCCGAACATTGATTTTCTCTTTGCTCTGCGCCGGTTAGAGGTCAAAATTATTTTCTCAAAAGAGAAGGTATGATCAAATGCAACAATCAAAAGAATAATATATTGCATTAGCAACTACACAAGCAATGGACCACGGACACAAAAGTTGCATAAGTCATCACCATTTTGCTTCGGCTCCTTGCTGTTCCTCTCATCTCCAATAGGTGATTAGAGCCCCAACATCCTTCCTTTGGCTGTGGCTTTGTAATTCGTACTTTTTGGTCAAGCATAGCGCTAGTCAACCTTAATTTGCCTCTCAATTTTATATGTTTAATTTTATATTCACAAATTGTTAAAGTTTGCATCCGGCAACGTCGTTAGCAACTTTATCTCTTTTTTTTATAATATCCACTTTAACATATGCATCAGTATCCGTTTAGCTCCTTCGGTATCGCAGTCATCTTGAAATCCTCATTCGAAACGAATTAGCATTGAGCTCTCTCATTTCCTTCTTCTTTTCGGGAGGATATCCCGAACCATTACGCTATGTTAACCATAATTTATCTTGATGTTATGTTTTAGTTTTAAACATTTATTTTATGTTTTTCTTCGTTGCGTACATAATACGAATATGTGGACGATTGTGTATTCCTTTTTATCCTCTCCTTTGCTATTCATGACCCTCACATTCATCCCTCTTGTGTAAAACACAAAGTTTTAAATTTCACCTCTATAGATTGGGATGGCGCATACTCGCGTAGCCCCCGCCATATCCATGGCCATAGCTTGGACTCTCTTACCTACGACTGCTGAATGTTGAAATGACTGTTGACTGCTGGTTGGTGTAGTCATCGTACATAACATAAATATCTGTTGGATTAATGTTGTTGTAGCTATTTTTTGACATTTTTCTATGGTGTAAATATTTTAGTGTCTGCAGTTCTTCGTCTCCTTGTTGGTTTTCCTCCGTTGGCAGTTGGTTTTTATTAAATTAAAATATCCAAAAAGTCGTTGTATGATTAAGTATCCTTGTTATGTAAAATATGACCTCTTTGAAAGAAGTTTATTTGTAATTTAATGCAGATACTTACGAACGTAATGGGAATATTGTCGATTTTGTTGTACTGCTCGTAATGGAGTGCAGAAGAACGATTACAATTTTGAAAATTTGTGGAATATCTGCAAAATATTTGCAAGGCGATTAAGAAAATATATCAATTTTTTTTGTTGAGAGTTTTGTATACTTAAGATTGGTATCCGGGTTTAAGTAGGCTTCTGTTGATCCACTAATTTGATATGGAGAGGCGCCAAAACTTCGGTAGGACCGAAACTTATATACCCATCGCCATGTTTTCATTGTCATAGACAATACATTGGTTTCTTGTCAAATAAATGGGTGTAATGGAAACATCCTCTCCTCACACATATTATAATGGAGAAGCTCGTCTTTGTAATGAAAAATGTACTAAAATATATTTCAATAATCACTGCCAAAATAGAGCGATGCCGTTAAACAGAGTATGATTCACTCCTGCATCGATTAATTTCCATCTTTATCCAGGGAATACTTCCCTTATACTTCGAAAGCTATAAGCTGTTGGGAAATTCTGCAAATTCCAAATTAGGAATTTTTCCATTCTCAAAGCACAAGTTTTAATAAGTTGCAATTTCGCTTCATTATTGTGCTCTAATTCTGTAAGCTATTGTGCTCTAATTCTGTAGAGAAATGTTGAGAGATTGCAATAGATGTTCGTCTTTCCAAACCGATATTGAAAATATTTGTTGAAATGGCAGCATTACTTTGCTGAAAATAATTGGCGCAATTCGTTTGGTATTTGGTTGTAACAATGAATGGCTTTCAACTAAAGACAATCATTGATGTTATTTTTGTTTATGTTGACAACGCTGCAAAACCTTTTATCCATTATCCTTTTTTTGGTTTGAAATATAAAGTTAAATAAAACACACACAAAGCTATGATTTCGATGGAAATTTCATTTCATTATGATGCTGGGACCTTCCCATTATGCTCGAAATAAAATGTTAATTAAACGAAAGCCTCTGGACTGTTGTCTGCAGCAGTGGATCCTTCTGAGGTAGTTTTCGACCTCATTTTCACACATTTCGGGCGGTATTTCGAAGATAACTTGACGAATGTCAGTTTTTAAATGCACCAATGTTTGGTGATGATCAAAGACCGTGTGGCCTTTGAGCCCTACAAAAAAAAAAATCTAACGGCGTCAAAGCGCATAATCTTAGTGGGCAATTAACGTCGCCAAAACGTAAAATTACGTTTTCTGGAGACTTTTCATGCATTAAAGCTCAAATCAGTCGTGTTGTATGGGCCGTGACACCATCTTGTTGAAACCACATATCATCCCCTTCATAATCTTCAATTGCAGGCCAAAAAATGTCGGTTATCATATGGCTATAGCGGTCTCAATTATCAGTAACGGTTCCTCCAGATAGTCACTTTTTCCGGATACAACAATGGCTTTCCCGCAATCACTTCAGGATTCTCTGAGCTCCATATGCGACAATGTTACTTATTGGCGTAACCACTGAGTGAAAAATGAGCTTCATCGCTGAAGAAATTCTTGTTCAAAATCAGCATAGAAAGCTCTTTGCTGTAGCACCCAATCACCATATTTATGGCGTCGTAAATTGTCAGCCGGCTTTAATTGTTGCATTAGTTGGACTCTATAGAGATGGTGGTGCAAATCCAAATGCAAATACGCCATTATGAGTCGAAAGAAAAGTCCAATTGCTGAGAACGCCGTGGAATCGACAATTTCGGATTATCCGCCACACTTTCACTAACGTAAGCAATATTTTCGGCAGTGCATGCGTTTCGATGATGCACAGGCCTAACCATATCTGTAACGCTTCCCGTCTCTTCACTTCTCTTTATAATCTTGCCAACTCCATGCACAGTAGGTTGATTATGACGACCACAATCACTCTGTAATGCACAAAAAGTGTCCACATTTGAATCACGACTTTTATAGTAAGTTTTAGCTATTTTTACGCGTTCTTCGGTTGTTAAACCATCCATATTCGCAAAATGGCAAACCTTTCACTAAATAAACAACACTTCATATGACAGGTATTTAACAGTTTACAACATAGGCAGACCGGCGTTTTTGAAATCATTTTACAAACCTGGTCACAAAATGAGAATGTCGAAAGCAAAATTCTGTTTTTGCAACACGAAAACCGATTTTTTTTAGAATTTTTTATTTTCTCTTACAAAGAGTTGACTGGTCGAAGTTCGCTTTGTAGCAGAGCCTTTCTTAAGACATGGCTAGAGGTCTTCATAGTTCATTAAGGCGTCAAATGATCGAACGAAAAAATCAGTAAAGGGTGTTCCAACAAGAACGCAAGATTTAAATTTGGCGCCATTCGAAGTGCCATTCTTTGACATTTGAACAATTGTTATTGTTTGCTAGTAGAAGGTACGAAGTTAGTAAAAATGGAGCGCTACACGAATGAACAACGCATTCTGATTGTGAAATTGTTTTACCAAAATGGTGAAAGATTTGCGGCAATTTAATGGATAATAATTAATAATTATTAATGGATAAATTTGCCAAACTGGGTCTGTTAGTGATGTAAAGGCAACAACGCGCCTTCCACCAGGTCGATCGACCGAAAATGTCGCAGCTGTACGTAATGATGTCGCTTAAACTCCATCCATTTCAATTCGACACCGAGCTCAGCAAATTGGTGTCTCCAAATGCAGAGAATTTTGACGAAAGATTTGCATCTTCATGCATACAAAGTTCAATTGACTCAGGAACTGAAGCCAGCTGACCATGGACAGCAAAGGGAGTTCGTTAATTGGGTATTGAAGAGACAACATGAAAATGCTGATTTTGCCGATAAAATCATCTTCAGTGACGAGGCCCATTTCCATCTTGATGGCTTTGTCAATAGGCAGAAGTGAGGAAAATCCTCGAGTGATTCACGAGAAGCAAATGTGGTGTGGTGTGGATTTTGGGCTGGAAGAATTATTGGACCTTTTTTTATGAAAATGAGGCATGTCAAGTGCAAACAGTCAATGGCGTTCGGCATCGTGAAATGATAACCAGTTTTTTCGTGCCTAGAATTGAAGAAATGAATGTGGAGGGCATGTGGTTTCAATAAGGCGGCGCCACATGTCATACAGCCAGATAAACAATTCAATTCAATTCAATTTAAATCCTGCGTTCTTGTTGTTACACCCTTTATTATGCAACAAAAAACTTATAAATTTCAAAATACATTTTATAGAAATTGTGTATGTACTGTTGCACAGATCCGGCAACAGATTATAATAAAGGGATGTATTCTAGATATTGTAACAAACATTAATTCCAAAAATTTGCTCTAAACACCAATGTTAGCTCATCAGGATTCGTGTTCAATGACGTTTGCGTTCATTTTTGCGCCTACGTTCCTCCTTTTTAGTAAGAATAATAAGAATGCGCCTGAACATGCTTAAGACGTCATAGAAAAGATCTAAGGAGTGTTGTACCACATCCCGATTACCCAAACGAACTTTTCCTATAATGCTCTGAGTATTAAACAAAACGAACCCGGTCATGATAAAGACTCCAATATAAAGTTGACCTATTTGCACAAACATCGATTTGAAGAACATATTCATAATGCTTAGTAGGGCCGTGGTATTGACAACACTAATTAGTAGACCACCCAAGACAAGAAATTTGCCACGATCCGCTAAAAGGGTTGCTACAGACAGAGATGCAAAAGCAACGAATGTTCCCATCAAATCCGTCAAGATTATTGATGGATTTAGGACGACAACATATCTCAGCAGAGGACCCATTGTTTGATCAGAATAAAAACAGAAAGCATATAACATACCAATGCGCGTATAGTAGATTTTGCCATTATCCCGATAGAAATATAAGCCCAGAACTAATAGCAATAAGTCCACTGATGCTAGCATGCCAAGATCCAGAACATTTCTTATCTGAAGTATGGATCCAATAGCTGCCACAGCCGGTGTTCCGCCCAACATCATATACACCTTAGCAACCGATTGAACCGATTAAATCTATTCGCATATGAGGCCATTGCTAGACTGAGTTTATGAAGTTTATTAGCGATTGTCGACTGCCTTCAGAATTAAATATGATGTTTGTTTTCCAAAGTCCAACAAGCTCATAAATTAGGCGATTTTCATTCAGTTCTTCTAGATGTTTTCAACTTAGTATGCTTATTAATAAATGCGATACGCGACGTTTGTTTTGTCGATGAACAAATTGCAATTGATATACTATGGTGGTGAAATACCTGAGAGTAAAGTGATGGACACGTCAGTTGTAGTCAGTTGGGTAAGGTTGGATTCCAATTAGAAAATTAGAAAATATTCTTGACATCGCCTACACCGTTGGGTTGGCGGGCTCATGGAGTTTTAGTCGCTATAAATCACTTCGACGGGAAGCGTCGCGCATTTTGCGTGCACGCATTTTACGAGAACTCTCGTTCATATATTGCTACTAGGCGACTATATTGTGCTGAATATGGACTACGGCGAATTAGTGAAGCTCCGAGTGCTAATTTAATTAAAATATGGGTAAAGCGTTTTGAAGAGACCGGTTCAACATTTGAACTACAAGCAAATGGTGGCCCAAGAACATCTAGGACCGAAGACAATGTTGAGAGAGTTATGGAATCAGTACGAGGAAATCCACAAATGTCGATTCGCAAGAGATCGTCTGTCTTACAATTATCGCGACGAAGTTTGCAACGAATTTTAACATTGGATCTTAAACTGCATCCATATAAGCTGCAATTAACACAAGAACTGAAAGAGTCTGACTTCACAGCAAGGCTCGCATTTGCTAATGAAATGCTTAATCGATTTTCCAATTTTGACAATATCCTTTTCTCTGACGGGGCTCATTTCCTTATGAATAGGTTCGTAAACCGTCAAAATTGTCGTTACTGGAACAGTAAAAATCCCAAAATCAAACACCAGAAACCATTGCATAGTCCTAAAGTGACAGTATGGGCAGCAATCTCTGGCAGAGGAATAATTGGTCCTTTTTTCTTCGAAAATGCGCGGGGCCAAAACGTCACGGTTAATACGGAACGCTATGTTGAGATGTTGGACAGATTTTTGGCTCCAGAAATTGAAAGTTCAAGAACAGTGAATTTCAGAACTTGGTTTCAACAAGATGGAGCTACCTGCCACACATCAAATGACTCCATGGCGGTGGTGAAGCAGATGTTCCCTGGCAGACTGATTTCGAAAAGAGGTGATATCCCATGGCCCTCACGTAGTCCAGACTTGACACCTCTTTACTTTTTTTTGGGGGGATACCTCAAACACAAAGTCTACAGTAATAATCCAAGAAACATCGTTCAGCTCAAGGAGAATATCCGTGGTGAAATGGCAGCCATTACACCAGTATTACTGCAGAAAGTTTTCAATAATTTTCGTTTGTGGTTAGAGGAGTGCCGTCGTAAAAAGGGTCACCATTTAGATGATGTAATTTTTAAAAAATAAACTCCAATCATTACTCTACAATGCCTTAGATTTATTTTAACCATACCTTTTGTATTTATTTTTTAATCTATTTTTTTAATATGCACGTTCTCTTGCGCCACCCTGTACTTAGTAGTAGAATTTAACTTAATATTTATACTCGTATTTAGACAATTTAGGTAATTAACTCAATTAGTTTATGTTTATAATTCATAGTTAGTATAATTATTAAGTATAAATGTAGTTCATACAACTAATAATAAATAATGATAATAATAATAAATTGAATTAACTATTGTAAATTAATAAAATACGAGTAAATTAATTAAAAGGAACTAAAACGTTTTTTCCCAATTTGAAAACCCAAAAATAACTCTAAATGAAATAGTCGATTCTTTTTCATAGGAAATGTATTTACTTTAAAGAATGAGAACAGGAAATCAAGGAGGAAAAATTAAAAATTTCACGATGTAAAAAAGTTTAATTTCGAATACTTACAAAGAGAAAAGAATAATTGTCGTTTGTGCCAATTTTCCCAAGCAGTAACATGAGCGATTTTGTGCAATAAACTATTTGAGTGAAATAAATATCCAATAGTTTCAAATATTATCACTGTATGTACCAGTCTATCGACTCTTTCGCCAAAGTTTCCAAAAAGGACCAAAGTATGTTATTAACAAGTTGACAAAAATGACGTATAAATTTCAAGATAAATATTATAAACAGAAATAACAACAAAAAAATACAAATATTCAAATGTCTGTGCGCATTTATTTCAATGTCTTCCATATGCCATTAGGTTTTTTTCCTTGTCTTCTCTTTCAAAGATCAGATATGAATATTTCAATGTATGTACAATTGCCTTGCATATCAGTTTTAGTTTTTGTTTGAAATAAAATTCTATATTAAAAACGAAAAAAAAAAAAACAAAAATTCAACAACATGACGACAGGGACTGGAAAAAAATTGTCAAACATTTGAAAACTTAAATGACAGTGAATAATGAATGTGAGTCTGGCCAGTGGTCATGTTAACAGTTTCAACACTGGTCGACCAACCAACGGCAAGAGAGCCAACAATGGTTGAATTTCAAACGCTAAAATACATAAATTTGGGAACACCACATTTTGCTCGAGGATATAAACAATTTGAATAAAAGATCGTTTGTTTAAGATAACAATTTTGGAATATACCCAAATTCAGGTTAAAAATATTTCATGGGGAAAACACATTAAACAACAGTTGGTTAAAATGAAATTAAAATTAATAAAATGAAAAAAAAAAACACAAACACACACACACACACATTCCACTTATGGAATGTGGAGTTATGAATATATGTTATGATATTTCACTATAAACTAAATATCTGATTATTAGATGTGATAAGTTGTTAATGACATGTGTGTTTAATTACAATTTTGTTAAATGTCATTGGTATAGATTTAACTATTTACTTTTTGTACTCATTTATATTTCTAGAAGGTATAAAATAATTAAAATAACTTTCGGTTTTACAGCCATCGTAAGCAATTAACTATTGATTTGATACCTTGAATTGTCATACAGGGTTGCCCATATTCGACGGACCCTTGTTTTAAAAAAAAAAATCAAAGAAAAAAATAAAAATTTGGCGGTTGGCAATCTTATTCATTTAATTTGTTCCAAGTAGATTTGTTTACATCAATTTTTGAATATGATATCTCTCAAATGGCCGCCTCTGGCGTTGATGGCGTATTGTGCCCTTTTTGCAGCATTTTCCATCGTTTTCGCCAACATTTCGGCCGGAATAGCGGCTATTTCTTCACGAATGTTGTCCTTGAGCTCTTCTACGGTTCTTGGCTTGTTAACGTAAACCTTTGACTTCAAATGCCCCCACAAGAAGAAGTCAGCGGGCGTCAAATCGGGCGAACGCGGTGGCCAGTCCAAATCACCACTTTTCGACATCAAACGGCCCGGAAACAAATTCTTCAGAAAATCGATTTTTATGCGACTTGTGTGCGGTGGAGCGCCGTCTTGTTGAAACCAGAACTGCCTCATATGCTTTCGACGAATAATTGGCATCACAAAATTGGTCATCATGTCGCGATAACGCTCCTGGTTGATGGTAACAGCATGGCCATTTTCGTTTTGGAAGAAAAATGGCCCAAACTGTGACTTTTTCGTCATTAAGAGGCAATTCTTGAATCTCCTGAGGATTTTCAGTGGCGTAAATACGGCAATTTTGCTTATTTACGGTCCCATTCAATGTGAAATGGGCTTCATCGGACATGATAATTTTGTTCCAAAATTGCTCGTCATCATCGGCCAATCGACGAGGCTTGTCCGCAGGCAACAATCTTTGCGTCAATTGAATTTTGTACGGGAACAAATGCAAATCAACGCGAATAATCCGTTGTAAAGTGGACCGAGCCATGCCCAACTGCTGAGAACGTCGTTTTTGGGATGTTCTTGGGGACCTCTCAACACTGGCTCGTACGGCAGCGATATTCTCGGCCGATCGCTTTGGTCGACTTTTACTTGGCCTCTTCGGATTAGAAAGAGCCTCACCAGTCGAAAATTTTTCGTATAAACGCTTAATGGTGTTCTTAGAAGGCGCACTTCTCACATTTTTTAATATTTTCAAAGCACGTTGAGTTTTCACAATTGACTTCTTCTGTTGAATGTAAATTTCAACTATTTCAGAGCGCTCGCGTGGCGTGTATTGTTCCATGGTAAAAATCTGCTTGGACTGACGCTTCAAACGCGGTATGTCATTAAGCGATCTGACATCTCTGTCAAAAGTTATGGCGTTGCCAGATGGGTCCGTCGAATATGGGCAACCCTGTAGAACCGATAACTAAAAAAATGTTAAAGTTAATCAATAAATTTGGATTTTTATTTCAATTAGGAGAAAGAACTATAAAATTATATTTTTTGATAACTTGCATGTTGACAAGAAGAAAATGGGAGCTCGATAATCGTGACTGACGGCTAATATAAGATTATGGGCAGCTGCTGAAAGTGTGGCCGGGCTGAAGCCGTGGACGAGTACGAGTACTCGTATAATTTTTAGTTAACAAATAAATGGTATAAGTCTCTGTACGTTAGTAACAGATTACACCTTAATGTCGAAAATTGTCAAAGCGAAAGTTTTGTTGAATATATTTCAATTACAATTGAAAATTTTCGCATTAATAATAATGCTTTAAAAATTATGTCATTTTATCGTTCGAAAAAATGTTTGGTTCAAGAATTTTTAAATATTATGGAACGAATAATTGGTGTTTGTGCGCAGAAACCTCTTATTGTATTTGGGGATGCAAACATTGATTTATTTCAGAGTAATCAATTTTTAGAACTATCAAATTTATTTTTGGATTACGATTGCCATAATTGTCATGAATTCATAACAAGGCTAAGTAGTGGCACTTGTATTGACCATGTTTTTAGCAATTTGACTGAAAGAATTTTTATTGATTCGGTTGAATGTCCATTGACTGATCACAATATAATATGATGCAAGTTGAAAACCGATTATTTTTCAGATAAGAATATTGAAATTCGAAAAAACCATTGTGACTATGTGACAAAGTTCATGAGTTTCTGCAAACTAATTTGACTGAATGTGAAAGAAATGATAATCCAGAAGAAATAACGGACAAGTTGATACAATGTGTTAATGATGCTATTGACAATTTTACCAATTTATCAACAAGCAAGTTGAAATTAAGGTTTGAAATAGCACCTTGGATAAATAAAAACTTACAAACTATAATTTTATTTAAACAGAAATTGTTGGCTAAACGTCGAAAGTCGAAGAATAAAAAGTACGATCATTTGTTGAAGAGATTAAGTAGAGTTATTAAGATTGCCTGTAGATGTTGTCGGAGTAATTATTTTTATGGGAATTTAAAAGGATAGGAACGGATCATACCAAGTGTTGGAGGTTTATAAATGATATATTGGGGAGAGTACTGGAAAAAGATTTTAACCTAAAAATATCAACAGGAACTTTGGTTTTTGATGATGAGGTTAAAGCAAACCTTTTGAACCAGTATTTCATTCACGCTGTTAGTGAATTAAGAAGTCAGATACTGATATTACCAGGGGATACATGGAATTATTTACGAACTTTAACCGCAACGTCGAATCGCTTTTTTTATTCAATCAGTTACTGTAGATGGTATTAAGGTAATAATTAACAATTTAAATTTAAAAAAGTCAGCTGGTTGTGACAATATTCCTTCATTTCTAATGGTAAAATGCAGAGAGTTAATTGCACCCCTTCTGTGTAATATATTTAATAAAATGGTTGATATGTCAAGTTTCCCTAAGTGTTTGATAGTTAGCAAGATTGTTCCTATACCAAAAGTATCGAATGCTTCTGAAGCAAAAGATTTTCGTCCGGTTGCCTTGCTATCAATTATTGACAAAATCTTTAAAAAGATTATTCATACAAGACTTTTAGCATATTTTGATGAGAACAATTACTTTTATAAATACCAATTTGGTTTCAAAAAAGGTTGTGGCACTGAAGAAGCGGTAATAAATGTTGTTAACTTCATATGTAGTGGTTTGGATAATGGTTCAGTTGGTGTTGCAGGTATATTTCTTGATTTTACGAAAGCTTTTGATTTAGTTGATCATGAAATGATGCTGCAGAAATTAGAATTCTATGGAATAGTGGGGAAAGAGCTGAAATTACTTAAAGACTACTTTCAAAATAGGAAACAATTTGTGCAAGTAAACCGTTGTAAAAGTGAAATGGTAAATGTTGAATGTGAAGTACCACAAGGTAGCTGTCTAGGGCCATTATTATTTTCACTTTTTTTGAATGATTTTTGTAATTTGAACCTTGTTGGTAAAATGTATATGTTTGCAGATGACGTTTGCTTATTTTATCCATATAGTTACGATTTTGACTTTGAAAATTAACATGGAACGGGATATTGCCTTAATAGTTGAATATGCTAGATTGAATAAAATTGTTCTGAATCCAAATAAAATTAAATTAATACGGTTTAGACCGCATGGCAATGTATTAAATAATCATTTTAGTGTTTTAGTTGATGGTAATATAATTGCTGAAACCCATGAAGTTACATATTTGGGATTACTTTGCAAAGTAATCTCTCTTGGAATTCACATATAACTGAAATTAAATTAAAAATAACACCGGCTATTGGTATATTATACAAAATGAAATTCAAATTGAATGTGGAAACTAAAATATTAATTTATCAAGCCCTTATTCAAAGTCACCTAAATTACATGGCGTTAATATATGGTTACAAAAGGACAAATGTTATGAAATCATTACAAACTATGCAGAATAAAGTACTGAAAATAATTTACAATTTACCAAATTTTCATTCAACTATATCTTTGTATGTTAATGTTTGCAAATCCATATTGCCTATTTATGGACTTTAGAAACATCATTTACTCTTGTATGTTTTTAAGAGTTTGAACAATTTTGGCTATCGCAACATTAGTTTTTTCCCAGAAGCAATCGTTTATGTGTACAAGACATCAACAAAATCTAAGAACACCTAGATGCAGATTAGAAACTACTAAACAACGCATTAAATACATGGGTAGTTTAGAGTACAACAATTTGCCTGCAAATATGAAAAGAATAAATAGGATATCACAATTCAAATGTGAACTAAAAAGTTTCCTTTTACAGAACCTTGAAACGCTTCTTATGTAATTGCGGAATAATCCTGAAGAGTATTTTACGGATTTAAAACATGTATGTTTTGACATAATTTTTTATACACTATAATGTTTTTTTTTTTGTATCTTCTTTCATACATAATTATATATATATATAATTATATACTTTTAATAATATTTAAACTTGTAATTACTTTGTACATGTTTTTTTTTTTTGCCAACTTGCCTCTAACATGCCTTAAGGGCGCTGAGACCCTTTTTGTAATCTGCTATATATTTGTACATGAATTAATAAATGCAATTACAAAAAAAAAAAAAAAAAGTGTGAAAAAAAAAATCTGAAAATATCACATTTTCACAGAGACCGGATCACTCTTAATATAGGGAAGTTTTGCCCAATGGTCAGTTTTTCCATAATTTCACAGGAGAGTTAAATAATGGAAAATCGGTTTTTAGTTATCAAATAAATGGTAAAAAGTTTAAAACAAAAAAATCGGATAATGCCATATTTTTATACAGACCAAGTCAGTCTTTAGATAGGGAAGTTTTTTCCCTCAATGGATCGATTTTCCATAATTTCATTGGAAGGTTAAATTGTGAGAAACCGGGTTTTAGTTTACAAATAAATATGATATTGAAATAAATCTGAAAACGTCACATTTTTACAGAAACCAGGTCAGTCTTTAAGTAGGGAAGTTTTTCCCAATGGACCGATTTTCAATAATTTTATAGGCGGGTGAAATTATGGATCGATCCGTTAGGAAAAAATTTCTCTATATAAAAATTACATCCAGGTAAGTTAAAAACATCCGCTAATCGAGATCGACAAATGGCAAAAAATTGTATAATCATCAATGAAATTAACATGGGCTTGTCACTGGAGGGATGCTGTTGTTTTTGTTTTTAGCACCTTTTCGCAGGATCCTACAAATCATTGGAAACTCTTTAGGTCGTTTTTCATGGCAATTTTTTTCTTTCAATTAGAATTTATGTAAATACTTAAGTCAAATTATTAATGAACAACAAATTTAAATACATTTTAAACAATTTGAACAATGCTGACTATTCTTAAAATTTCCACTTTAATATCAATTCATTTAAAAACACAAAGTCGCTCTATTTATAGTAAAATTACTTATTCTAGAAAATGCTAAAAGATTTGAGGGAACACATATTTATATAATGGGTGCGTTAAAGACAAATATATTTACAGAATTTTTTTTCCATTCATTTTCTTTATTGAATCTTTTTTTTTTTTAAATTAACAATAAGTATTCAAATCTTAATCCTATCTTAAACTAAAGTATCCTGCCATTGCCGGATCTTATTTTTGGTGAGCCGAACTTTTTATCACCGGACCAAGTCTAGCGTGTCCTTTCTTCTTAGCCGTATATGACCGGAAAAATGTTGAAGGTTTTAAGCGAGTGGGTTTGAGTGGGAGGACAACTTCGATACATATGACCTGCTTAATTTTCTTATTTCCTCGGAAATATAACGAATGTTTAAATCCTTGTGTCCTCATTCCTAATATACCATGGGACACCACAAATTTGACACAGTATTCTTGATTGTCTTCTCTGTCCCACAACTGGATGCCGTATGTCTATATTGGCTTCAATATGGTTTTGTAGATGTTGATTTTATTTTCCAAACTGAGAGTAGACTGGAAGCCAATAAGCCATAAGTGGAGTTGAGCCGTTTTTAATTTCAATTGTATGATTTTTGAGTCAATGTGATTTTTCCAGGTGAGACGTCGATCAAGGTGAATACCCAAATTTTTGACATGGTTATGTACGGGTATGATACTACCGTGAATAGTGAGGGCTGGGCTATTGTTCTGTCTAAGAGAGAATGTAACCTGTACACTCTTAGTGGCATTTTTTTATTTTTATCTTCCACCTTTCGAGCCAAGATTCTAATGTATGTATATGAGACTGCAGTTGTCTAGAAGCCATTAATGGGCAAGTGCTAATGCTCATGAATGCAGTGTCATCAGCGAAAGTTGGGGTTTGAATTAGGGAATGAACAGGCATGTCAGAGATGTAGATGGTATATAGTATAGGGTCTAGTATACTGCGGAACTCCTGCTGAAACTTTTCTTTGAGTTGAAACAGAGCCTTTCGATTTTGCTTCAAAAGATCGATTCTTTAGGTAGCTCTCCAGCAGCTTGTGGGTATTTGTCGGTAGAAAAGAGACTATTTTGTGAATACACACACTTTATCAAAGGCTTGGGAGATGTCTATAAAGAGAGCTGAGCAATATTTCCTATCTTCGAATGTTTTTCTGATCTGGGTTACTATACGGTGTATTTGTCTGTCATTCCATGACCCTTGCGAAACCCAAACTATTGCGTGGGTATTACATGGTTTGCTTCAATATGGGGGTACAAAATTTAGAGAAAGATCTTTTCAAACAGCTTAGATAAAATAGAGAGTAAACTTATAGGTTGATAGGATGTAATTTGTGACAGTTCCTTTCCAGAATTTGGGATCATTATTATTTCAGACAACTTCCATGATCGAGGAAAGTATCCAATTCGAATTATAGCATTAAATATAAACAAAACTGATGTAAGGATATTATGGGGGAGTTCTGAGATAATTTTCGCTGTTATTTTATCGTGTCCAGGAGATTTATTGATTTTCAACGAGAGAACATTTTTCTTTATTAGAGATAGACTTTACAGAATAGTGTTGCTTAATATAAACTTATTTCTGGAATGTTCTTATTTACATAACAGGAGGGAAAGAGATTGCATACTCGATAGTTGCATATTCTGGGAGTGGCCTTAACGATCTTTCTAGAATATACACTTAGAGATATTACACATACATATATGCATATTGTATACTACTTATTCTTACAACCGCTGCCGGTTATATCGCCTTAATCTCATCAGTTCCTTTGGTGTAATTAAAAAGAACTTCTTAAGAGGCAGAAATTACGGTTATATAGGATTCTTAGAAGCTATAATAATACTATTCTTATGGAATGACTTCCACTTTTTTCACTGGGATGTCAGGCTTGTTGCTCGTAGTTGCACAGTAGTTTCTGAATTCTCGTATCCCCACTTGTTTGTTGATCGTCGTCGTTGGGCGTAAGACATTTTTCATTCGCATTCAAATCGGCTGGAAGATGCAACTAGTAATGTGTGGCATAACAATCTTTCTATGAAGTCATTGATTTTTATTTTCAGAATAACTGAAGTATTCTGCTAAACCGCTGAACCCTGGATAATTAAAAATTATGTTTCCATATTTTATAAATATCGCTATACTCACCAAAAAAATCATCAATCAATTTGTGTTTGAACTAAAGCAATAATCAAAATTGTGTCATATGTTGGTAAGAAATCGCTTAAATTGTGAAGCTAATCGGTAATTATAAAGATCATTGGTTGACCTCAATGAATAGCATGGCGCTGAAATTAATCTCATGGAAACCATTGGACATTGTCATATGACATATTCCCGATGGCACATTTAATCTAATATAACACTTTATTTAAAATTGTGCTATCATAATTTCATCTTTCGACATTCCATTCGATATACAGCATAAATTCAACTTCAATATCATATCTTATAACTTAATCAAAATTAGTGCCAGATAGCAATTCAAATCTGATTTTTCAACATCTGTGTTATTCATATGCATATGAATGTTACGCCCACCGTATGAAACGAATATTGAACTCAATTCATGATCTCTGGTAAATATCAAAAGTCAACGAAAGATTTAATCTATAGCCTGATCCAAATAGAAATATAAATAATTAATATTTATCATTGCATTCATATGTAAATCGATAACATTTAAATAAACAAAACAGGTGATCTGTATAAATTCGATACTGAAATATATTTTCCTTAAGAAAATCATCACATTTCTCCTCTAAATACCGAAACAAATTCCCAGACATGTCAAAGTGACAGCGGCCATTGGGCAACCGACCAAAAGAATCTTACATTTCAAATGGGAATTATGAACTCATAAACTCTAAAAATATTCACCATTCATTTTGTATTCACAACATTTTGCATATAAATATATAGAATTAACAAAATATGTTTTGTTTATATTTCGATGAGATCCTACGAAAGCATAGAATAGCATAGAATATGACGAAAATTTCGTATTCAATCACACGCCTTTCTAATGAATGTTGATCATTAACAAATTTGTATGATTTTGTGGTTTTCTATACGCTTAATATTCGGAATCTGAAACAATAGAATCTGAAATATAGATGATAGATATTTAGATATTCATAAATATGCGTCGGTGAATACTATATGTATATGCATATAGTATATGCCTGATGTGCCTGAATATTAAGTATATAACTCGTCATTTCTTTATAATAAATTCACATTGAGTATATGCAGGCATATTTTTCAGCCGTTGTTTCTATTTGCGATTTATTTTCAATCTGTTCAGAAGCATCTTTCTACGAGTATACGACAAAAATTGAATCGCTTGATAATTAAATTCAATAAAATATGAAAATTTTGAATGAAAATGGCAAAAGCTTTAGCATAACAAATTTTAATTATTATCTTTTTGGGGGCGGGAAAATATGTGAAGGATATTAACGAACAAATGATAAAGTCCATAAATATTAATCATCATTTTTCCAAAAGTTTAAAGAACCTCATTAAGAACCTACAGCTCGAAAAATATGATTTAAATGCGTTTACTTTTGCATTTCCCTACAATAAGCGGTGGTGATGTGTTGAATATAAGGCTCCTGTTTGTAGCAAATTTCATATTTGCTGGTTTTTATTTTAGTAATACAAAAGATGAAAGCTGAAATTTGTTTCCATTATTTTCCAAGGATCTGCAAAATATTATAAATCTCTGATAAAATAAATTTACATCATATTTTAAAGTCTTTTCGATATGCTTTTTTCACTTTTTTTACACTCCTTCTCAAAACCAGCCCACCTAACAAAGAAGTCACCAAAAAATTTGGAGAAAATTTTCTTTATTTTTCAACAAAAATTTCCTTTTTTTTTTTTTGAAACAAATATTTTGGGAAATTCAAGTAAAACCGTAGCTTTATGCACTCTTGTTTTCCAATTTGAACTAAGACGGAAACTTGAAGAAGTCTCTTGTTTTTTTTGAAAGGCTAAAAATTCTTTAAATTATGAACTTTTTGAATTTATGATATCGGGTTCTCATATTCACAACCACATCATTTCCAATTAAAATTGAAAAAAAAAAATCAAAAATAAGCAATTTGCAATCAAAAATTTAATCCCAAATTTAGAAAATTTAATTTAGATTGAAAATTGAAATTGAAGTGAAAAACGAAATACAAAAAGTTTTAATCGAAATTTTATTAATCGAAATAATATTGTATTTGTAGTGGTTTGGATGCGGGATACAGAGGTGTCGCCGGAGTGTTTTACGATTTGTCAAAAGTTTTGATCTAGTTGATCGTGATATATTGATAAGAAAACTTGGAATTTTTGAATTTTTTCGAGAAACACAGCGATTGTTTCAGGACTATTTAAAAAATAGACAGCATTTCGTCCAGGTTGGACAGAGTCAAAGCAATAAACATGTTGTAATATGTGGTGTTCCGCAAGGTAGTGTACTAGGACCATTATTATTTAAATTATATATTGATGACTTGTCTAAATTAGATTTTAAAGGCAAATTATACATGTTTGCAGACGACATATGCTTACTTTATAATTATAATTATCCTTTAGTACTACAAACACAAATAGAATGTGATGCTGCGATTTTATGTGAATATCTAAGGCTATCTAAGGGTGAAGAAACTAGTTTTGAATGCAAGCAAAACTAAAGTTGTGAGATTTAGACCAAAACTTTCTATTAATGATACAAATATCATCGTACATGTTGATGGTAACGTGATAGAAGAATCAGAAAGCGTGCGTTATTTAGGAGTGTGTCTTAACTATAATCTGTCGTGGGATAAACACATAATGGACCTAAAGTCCAAAATATCGTCTGGATCTGGAATTTTGTAGTTTAAGAACAAATTAAATGTAAAGCTAAAGCTAATGTTATATCAGTCTCTGACGTCTCATTTGACGTATCTTCCTTTCGTGTATGCATGTAAGTCCACCACCTGCCTAAAGGCTCTACAATCGGCACAGAATAAATCTTTAAAAACTGTTTTTAATCCACCTATGAGATTCAGTACAACTTCTTTATATAAAGATTATGCCACAAATGTCTTACCTGTTAAAGGATTATACAAACAACAACTTCTGCTCTATGTTCATAAATCAATAAATGGAATTGGAGTCTTTACAACATCTTTTCACAGAAACATATCACATACCCAAAGATCAACCCGTCACGCAATGCATTTAAATGTTGTGTTTTGTCGGTTAGAGTTGGCCAAGCAACGTGTTACATTTGCTGGACCATTTGAATATAATCAATTGCCAGTATACTTGAAGGAAACTTCACTTTTATCAGCTTTTAAAACCCAATTAAAAAAATATTTGATAGATAATTTGGAAATGCCTCTAACATAATTTTTTTTTTATCTCTCCTGTTATTAAATATTTTAATGTTAACATTATTGTTGGTATTACATGAATGGTTTTAGTTGTCTATTAGCCTCTATAAAGCCAATCTGGCGCTGAGGCAATATTATAAAAAATTGTAGTTACCTTATTAAACTGTAATAAACAATTTATTTAAAAAAAAAAAATCAAATATTCCATTCGACATTAACAAATGAAATCGAATGGATCAATTGAAATCCAAAACATTTCATATACATACATATGATAAGCATTCCAAAAAGTGGTATACATCGTATATTGATCGAAGATTTGAAGATGGGAAAGCTGAGCACAAGATGGGTGCCGCGTTTGCTTTCAATAGAGCAAGAACAGCGTCATGAAGATGTTTCAGTAGAGAAACGTTTCAGTGGAGAGATGTTTTAGCAGAGAGTTTGGCGATATTTCACCGCAATAAAGGCGAATTTTTGGCGTTGATTTATAAAGATGGATCAGACGTGGGTCAACCACTTCCCAAAGGAAAGTTAGACAAAGGAGCAGGTAAAACTGTCAACTGGAATGGGAGAATGGTGTCCAATGATTGTGAGAAAAATTCCAGTAAAAATGTCAACTGGAATGGGAGAATGGTGTCCAATGATTGTGAGAAAAATTCCAGTGAAAAAGTCAACTGGAATGGGACAATGGTGTCCAAAGAAAGCGAAGACGTTTCCATCTGTAGGCAAGGTCATGGCGTTTGCTTTTTGGGATACGCATGAAATGATTATCTTTATTGATTATCTTCAGAAAGGAAAAATAATCAACGACGACTATTATGTTAATTTAGTGCAGCGTTTACATGATGATTTTATTTATTATCGTCAGAAAGGAAAAAGCATCAACGACGAATATTATGATAATTTATTGCAGCGTTTAGGTGACGAAATTATGGAAAAAAGGCGGCGAAAAAGAACGTGTTGTTTCATCAAGACAATAGTCCAGTTCACCCATCCACTATTGCGATGGCCAAAATGAATGCAATAAAGTGTGAACTTCTTTATCTCGCACCTTATTTGTCAGATTTGGCTCCTTCGGACTATTTTCTATTTGCAAGCTTGAAACAATGGTTCGGTAGCAAAATGTTTGCCTACAATGAAGGCTTGTAGTCTGCGGTTAATGGCTATTTTAAGGAGTTTGACAGTTCTTACTATAAAACAGGGTATAGGAACTATTGAATATCGCTGGAAAAAGTGTATCGAGCTAAAAGGAGATTATGTTGAAAAATCAAAGAAAATTGTTCCCAACTTTGTTGGGTCTTCTTTGTTAGGTCGGCTAGTTTTGGGACCGCTTTCGTATGTATCCATCTAGTATTTTGGATTTGGCATTAAGTGATTACCTGCCTGTTTCTGCCTATGACGAATGATTTTGCTGGTGAAAATTTTGCCTCAAGTTTTTTAGAATTGATTCTCCCAATTTTCTCTGGTAGATACGAGGGTTTTTATGAGAGATTTCTAATGGAATTTGTTTCAAAATGGCAACAATTTGTCCAATAAAATGATGCATATTTGACAAAAATCGGATTATACTAAGTAGGCTAAACAAGTCCTTTAACGTTAAGTAAAATAATAAATAGTTTTTTTTTCTGCTACACCTTACATTTCATCTATACTAAGAGATTTTTTTATATTATTAAAATATGTTATTTTCAGCCTAATTGAAAAGCTACAGCGTTATTTTTTTTTTTTTTTTTTTTTTGATTCATTTCAACTCTAACTACTAACTCGTAATAGAATTTAATAATAATGTGGCAAATTAAAAAACATTCTTGAAATTGCTATAAAAACGTCAACACTTCAGAATAATATGACGGCGATTACAAGTAATTTGCAACAAAAGGACTGCAGTTGATAATTTGAATTTAAATTGTGGCAATTGCTAACGAACCGGACTGGGTGCAAAAGGAAAAAAAAACATGCCATGCCAGTAATCGCACGCAAACCATTAGTCCTCTTTGTATGCAAGCATAAGTAAAAGGATATGACATGTTGGCCTGCAATAATTTCAAGGAAAGCCTATGATTGGCGTGGCGTTATGGTACAATAACCTGCAACAGCTCATGCATGGCATACAAATAAATATGTAGTGTGTTGGAGGTAGGAGGATCTTTTTGGAACAAAAAAAAATTAAATGATCATAATTGAGGCATTCTGCAAAAGGAATGACAATGAATGCACCTTCTCAATAAAACGACGATGGACTAAACGTCAATGTTGGTTAAAAACTTTATTGAATTATGACAGGAGACAAATTTTTAGCAACAATTATCTTACGAGTTATATTTTGGTTTTTTTGTGGCCGATTGCAGTTGGTTTTTTGTTTTTTTTTGTCTTGCTAAAGATCAACAGCAAATCATTGTTGCAAATGTTGTTGAAAGTTCCGTGCCGATTTTATAGGAGGGTGGTTTGTTAAATGGGTGCCAAGGCCAGGGGTGGAAACCAGCAGCCAAGAGTCCTCCCAATAGGCAGTAACAGGATAATGTAGGATAAAACTGGTCCAGCTAGATAGATGGTTACGTTATAGGTGATATTCTAAAAGGCATTCTATGAAAACGTAGAGTTGGAGAGTTGGTCAAAATTATTCTTCTTCTAAATACGAAACAAAACTGTAATCAAGTTGGTTGGCTACGCTTTTGTTGCTATAGGAAATGTTCTAAAAGGCTTGCTATGAAAACGTTAACTACGAGAATTAATCAAAATTATTCTTCTTCTAAATACGAAACAAAACTTTAATTAAATCAGTTGGCTAC
>JAHXMU010000051.1:553079-696679 GCA_019455685.1 Philornis downsi | reverse complement strand
TCTTCTTCTAAATACGAAACAAAACTTTAATTAAATCAGTTGGCTACACTTTTGTTGCTTTAGGAGATGTCCTAAAAAGCCTACTATGAAAACGTAGAGTCCGAGAGTTAGTCAAAGTTATTCTCCTTCTAAATGCAAAACAAAACTTTAATCAAGTCGGTTGGCTACACTTTTGTTGCTGTAGGAGATGTCCTAAAAGGCCTACTATGAAAACGTAGAGGAGAGTTAATCAAAGTTATTCCTCCTCTAAATGCGAAACAAAACTTTAACCAAGTTGGTTGGCTACACTTTTGTTGCTATAGGAGATGTTCTAAAAGGCCTTCTATGAAAACGTAGAGGAGAGTTAATCAAAGTTATTCCTCCTCTAAATGCGAAACAAAACTTTAACCAAGTTGGTTGGCTACACTTTTGCTGCTATAGAATATGTTCGAAAAAGTTAGAGTCCGAGAGTTAGTCAAAGTTATTCTTCTTCTGCAAAATAAAACTTTGATGAAGTTGGTTGCCTACACTTTTGCTGCTATAGAATATGTTCAAAAAAGGCCTTCTATGAAAACGTAGGGTCCACGAGTTAGTCAAATTTATTCTTCTTCTAAATGCAAAATAAAACTTTGATGAAGTTGGTTGGCTACACTTTTGCTGCTATAGAATATGTTCGAAAAAGTTACAGTCCGAGAGTTAGTCAAAGTTATTCTTCTTTTAAATGCGAAACAAAACTCTAACCAAGCTGGTTGGCTACACTTTTGCTGCTTAAGTTCCTCAGTGTTCCACCTTCAACGGTTAATACAGTATGCATACACTCCATGATGAACTGAGTACAATTCAGTATTTTGAAGCATATTCCTATATATTTAGCGATTTCGGTATACATTCTTGTAAATTTCAATAATTGAATTATGTCACGCACCTCGTCATTACAGACGCCTGTCATAAATTGTCCGTCGATTTTGTTGCATTTTTTCACAAGCGTTCCTCCTTGGTATGCGTGATGATTGTAAAATTAGTTTTTGCCCAAGATTATTATGGTCATACTCACCTTTCGTCCACCATATAGATTCATTTGTTGATATTCATTATAGTTGCCAAAAGAGTTCCTATAAAAATCGCTCATGCTGATCAGTCTCACGAAGACAGCGATGACAACGTCGTCGTCTTCCATCCTGCCAACTATGCCAGTGCAGTGCGAACCGAACGCTCGTGATCACCACAAATAATCACGTTCGAATTGTGCGTTCAAATCCGTCAAGTGGCTCTGTCCGTCTGTCTGCCTGTCGGTATGTCGTTTGCTTAACAAATGAAAACTTTCTGTTGTCGTCGTTCACGACATCGTCTTTTCCATAGATCACTTTGAGTTTTAGTGTTGTGTCTACTCGCATGAGGTGAAGATCTTTGTTAAAGTTATGGACAAATGTTAAGACCTATTAAGAAAAACCAATAGCAGAAATCTCAAGACGTACAAGAAAATGTCATGTAGCTTTCAACACTCTTTTGCTACCATTCTTGGTTTTTGTTTAAGTTTAACATACACTCAGTTTTTATTGTCATTTCTGTTGTTGTTGCCGCTCCTGTTGTCGTTGCCATCCGTTATCCTGTTGCTGGTTATTGCTCATAATGATGATTTGTATTCACAGTGCCGCGGCACAGTGTAACAGAGATGCGATGCTAAGGATAGATAGATGGCACGGCAAATATTACAAATTCTCAAGACTATTTTCAGTGTGGCAGTTTTTATTTCGACAAGGACATGGTCATGTCGGACTGATTAGCGTGCGCTACTGTAATACATATGAATGTGGATTGACGGCCGAAACAAACATCGTCATTTTTTGAGCGGGGGTCACCTAGTTGTGTCTGACCTAAAGATCTACGAGTAGTCGTCAAGTCTAGCCAAAGCTTCTCAAACTAAAGTTCGGAATCGTCGTCAAGCAGTAGATCCCATTCAATACATCTCAAAATATAATGTGGTTAATCAAATTATATGAAAGAAACTCTCTCATACTCCTCAATGAGATGCAAGGAAATTTGTGGTTTTTTAAGCATTCATAGGCGTGAGCAACGCCGTTATTTTTGGCCCTAAGTCATGGAACCAGTTTTTAAAATAGCAAAACTATTGGCAAGCATGATAACGATGCGAGCAGTGTTGATCTCGTATTCGTTTTATTATCGACAATGGATTATGTATCGATGTATCGAACCTCGGAAATATTTTTCCTAATTTGGTAGCACTGTAACAGACATCTGTTACAAATTTCACATCGTAACTGTGATTAGTTTTTGAGCTACGTTCCGTTCAGTACGACGCAAAAAGTGATTTAGTCCTCTTTTGCAACGTGCGATTCTGTTGGGCGTAGAAAATGCATTAAATGTTGTTCAGGAAATGGAATTCCTGCTGCAGCAATTTCTTCTGTGTCAGAATTAAATATTTAGAAGTGCATAATCAAAGAAGCCTGGGAAGGAGTTGAAGACGAAGGATGACATCAACCCCCGCCAATGATTGTCACACCCGACAAATTCGAGATTTGTTGTTTAAAAATCGTCAACTAACAATTAGGGACCTCAGTGATGTTGACGCTTCAGTCGGCTCTCTTTTAAAACATATTTAGATCCTAATTTTATTTATTTATATATTTTTTTTAAACATGTCACCTCAAAATCTACGGAGGCATGATTTCTGCCAAATTATAAAACGTATTTTTACGGAAAAAGTGCTTATGATTCGGAAACAATCGATCAATTGAGTGAATATCAAACAGGTTTTTTTCTATTATGGCGGTATTATGCATTATGGGCGAAACTAACCATAAGGAATATTGTTTGAGTCATCTGAGCTATTCTCAGAATACTTTTGGTGTTTACATCATGATAAAGCGCTCCTTCACTTTTCGAGACTTTTCCGCAAAAAACTTAATTAACATTTTGCAATTATATAGTTTTAACTGAATCGTGTTTATTCTCTGATACCTGCTAAAGCTAATGGTTGCTGAAAGAAAAAATCTACTAAAAAATTGCTAACTTTCAGAAGAGGGAACCTGTCCTTTTAAAGTTGGTTTATATAGTCTATAGCGATGCGGCTGATGAACAGTTCATACAGTAAAGTACACATTCTATAATTATGCCCACGATAGCGAGGTCTTTTAAAAATGTACATCGGTTTGGATGATCTTATTATTATCTTTCGAGTGCCAACGGTTCCAAAATTAGCCGACCTAACAAAGAAGACTCAAAAAATTTGGAAAAAAATTTCATTAGTTTTTCAACATAATCTCCTTTTAGCTCGATACACTTTTTCCAGCAATATTCTATACCCTGTTTTGTAGTAAGAATTGTCAAACTCTTCAAAAAAAAATTGTTTGCAAATCTTTTACCATCGAGTAATTTTTTTAAATCTGAAAATAGAAACTAGTTCAAGGGAGCTAAATCTTGCGAATAAGGTGCATGATGAAGCAATTCGAACTTTAATTCATTAATTTTGGCCATCGCAATAGTGGATGTGTGAACTGGAGCATTGTCTTGATGAAACAACACTTTCTTTTTCGCCAAATGCGGTCTTTTTTCCATAATTTTATCACCTAAACGCTGCAATAAATTAGCATAATATTTGCCGTTGACGATTTTTCCTTTCTGAAGATAATCAGTAAAAATAATTTCATGCGCATCACAAAAAACAGAAGCCATTACCTTGTCTGCAGATGGAACCGTCTTCGCCTTTTTTAGACATGATTCTTCCATTCCAGTCCACTGATTTAACTGTTTCTTTGTCTCATCCATAGTTATAAATCGATGCAAAAATTAGGCTTTATTGCGGTGAAACATCGCCATCACTCTACTGAAACATCTCCACAACGCGGTTTTTGCTTTACTGAAAGCATGCACGGCACCCATCTTGCGTCTAGCTTTCTCATCTTGAAATCTTCGGTCAATATATCATGTAAGGTACTTTTTGAAATGCCTATCATTTCAGCTAGCTCACGCACCTTTAGCCGACCATTTGGTGATCATTCAATAGCATTTTGTGGACTTTCATGTCTAGCGTGGTCACCTCAATTGATCGACCACAACAGTGGTCGTCTCGGCAGCCCGCACGCTCTCGTTTCTAACGTAGTCATCTCAATTGATCGACCACAACGGTGGTCATCTTGGCAGCCCGTACGGTCTCGTTTAAATTCTGCGAGCCAATGTTTTACAGCCGTCAATGAAGGGACAGACTCCCCCAGAATAGATTCTAGCTCGGCTTTAATATTGGTTGGACTGAGACCTTTCACATGGAAATATTGAATCATATAACGGTGGCCAACTTTTTCCAGGTTTACAAATTCAATAAGATCGTTTATATTTGATAGCTCAAATAAAAATACTAAACATCGTGGCGCCTTGAAACTTAAAACATATGTTTTATAGGGTTGTTATTTTTCACCAAATTAATTTTTTTCAAACTACCATCTATACGTCAGGTCGATTAGCTTTGGGAAACCAATAAAAATTGCCAATTTTAAATTTAACTTGGATTGTCTAACATTGTTTCTCTGCACCATCCACCAGCCGATTTGCACACCTTTCATCCCACTGTGCATCCGTACTCACTCACATACCGTACAAGAAACAAAACACGTTGGAAACATTTTCCCATTGTTTTAGCGTTTGCATTGGAATCCCTCTACAGTAGCCCGATTCATGGTAAAATAAAATCTTTGGACATATGTTTCTACATGATCTGTATGGAATATTAATTGTCTTGTCATGTATTCCTCTGTACACTGATCATACTTCGTTACTCGTGTTTGAGCTTTTAACAATTAACCTATTGAGGGCTATTCGGTGCCATTCCAGCGAGAACATCACACTGTTGATCTTTGCCAAAAGATGGTTAATATGTCTGCCGTAATAAAGATCTCTTGGCTGTTCATTTCGTTGACTCCGCTAGAAGTATATTTCAGATGCGTGCAACATGAAATTGTTTACAACGATGACATGTTCTGCATGTCATGTCAGGATGTGTTCGAAACTATTAAACGGTTCCTTATAAGGATGATTTGCAGCAAGTAATGAATCTAGGAGTTGGACACGAACAAATAGCACATTGTATGAAGCGACTTTGATGTTAAACATAAAGTTGAACGAAGGCTGCTAATTGGAAATCTAACACAGCGTGATGACAAACTTCAAACTCACAATCAAGATTTTGATGGGAAAAATTTTCACAGAAAATATAAGAAAAACGTTTGATGGGAACAGTTTGATCAACATTAGAACATAACTTTGCTCACTTTACTATACTGAAAGTTTAGCAAACTTTTCAGTCATTTTATTTTGTTTTACTTTTGATCAGTTTACTGCACATATTTTAGATCGTTCCTTTGATCACCTTTTGGCATAATTTCATAGCATTTTCATTTCGAATTCAAGACACACTTTGAAACTCACCACACCTATAAACAATGTCATCTGTAAATTATATAGGCTATAAAAATGATTTTCGGTATCCAAAAAGGGGTCTCTTCTGCCTCTGCCATTCAAAGCACAAATCATCAATTTCAATTAACATGAAACTTCAATAAAGCTCGTAGTCAGAAAAAATGGGGCGGCAGGTTATAAAAGGCTTCCTTCATTCATGCAACATTTCTTGTGGCACACGATGTGTGTTGTGTCTCTCTTTAGGCCATCGACAAAACAGTTTCAGCGATAAAGGCTAAGAAAACAATGGACACAAACTACGAAACGGCCTAAAATTAAATCAATCACAGAGGAAACAAGAAGAAGAAACCTCCTGTCATCAAGCTGGCTGGTTATGGATGTCTGTGTCTTGTGAGTCGATATGAAGGCCGATTTAATCGGACAGGCGGACGAGTAGACTGTTGGCTGCAAGGAAGAAGAAGCGCAAAGGAATTGAGTGAATGCATTAGGGGATCGATTGTGAATTGCGGTTAAATAAAAAGAGACAACAATCACGAGTATTTAGCTAAGAGTCGCTTAAATGAGAGCCGCCAAATCGAGTTTTACATTTGGAATATATTTTGTTAAGAAATAAATTTCAAACGAATAATAAATAAACATTTATTTGATAAACGGCTTGCGGCTTTGTTTCTAAACGATTTACGAAATATAATCTTTTTTGAGACATTTTATTACAGTCTACCCAGACCGACAATAAAATACCCTACAACTTTGAATTCAAATCAGACTAATCAAAAACCGTTTGTATGTAATGGAAGCCGTGTACTTTCATTACCTTGAGATGCCACCCCAGAGAGTTGACAGACGGATAGTTGGCCTATTGTGAATAGTAAAGGGTGTCCCAACAAGAACGCAAGATTTAAATTTGGCGCCATTCGAAGTGTCATTGTCTGACATTTGAACAAATGTTATTGTTTGCTAGTAGAAGGTACGAGGTTAGTAAAAATGGAGCGCTACACGAATGAACAACGAATTCTCATTGTGAAATTGTTTTACCAAAGTGGTGAAAGTTTTGGGCTACAGTTCGCAAATTGCGATCAATTTGGGGTCACAATAATGCTGCAGAGTGTTAGTGATGCAAAGACAACAACGTGCCTTCGGCCAGGTCGATCGACCGAAAATGTCGCACCTGTACGTGATGATGTCGCTTAAACTCCATCCACCTCAATTCGACACCGAGCTCTGCAAATTGGTGTCTCCAAATCCACTATGCAGCGAATTTTGACGAAAGGTTTGCATCTTTATGGATCCACGGGCAGCGAAGGGAGTTCACTAATTGGGTATTGGAGAGACAACATGAAAATGCTTATTTTGCCGATAAAATCATCTTTAGTAACGAGGTCCACTTCCATTTTGATGGCTTCGTCAATGGGCAGAATTGTCGCATTTGGGGTGAGGAAAATCCTCGAGTGATTCACGAGAAGCAAATGCATCCTCAACATGTCACTGTGTGGTGTGAATTTTGAGCTGGAGGAATCTTTGGACCATTTTTTATGAAAAAGAGGCATGTCAAGCGCAAACAGTCAATGGTGTTCAATGTCGTGAAATTATAACCAGTTTTTTCGTGCCTAGAATTGAAGAAATGAATGTGGAGGGCATGTGGTTTCAACAAGGCAGCGCCTCATGTCATACAGTCAGAGAAGCAATTCAATTGCTGCATCAGTCATTTCCCGATCGTATTATTTCGCGTTTTGGAGACCAGAATTGGCCGCCTAGATCGTGTGATTTAACACCATTAGACTTTTTTCTTTGGGGTTTTTTGAAGTCGATGGTTTACGCAAATAAGCCGACGACGACTCAAGTCTTAAAAGAGGAAATTGGAAGCTGCATTAACGAAATACCGCAGCATTTATGCAAAACGGTCATTGAAAATTTCATTAAAAGATCGCGTGTGTGCCAGCAAAGCTGCTGCGGCCATCTGCCCGATGTGTTATTCCATACATAACCTCATTCGTTTTACTTTACGATATACTAAAGTTTCACGATTTTTTTTTAATATCTGTGTTTTATTTAAAATTTAAATCTTGCGTTCTTGTTGGGACACCCTTTATATGAAAATCTGCTGCGATGTGATCTAGTTGAGGTAACATTTGGAGTATAAGTGAAAAACGTGCAACAATTCCGATGAAAATTGTAAGTTGCAGAGGCAATCGATGAAGGACCGTCTATTCCTATGAAGGCTTCATTGAAACATGGGCCGATATGGCCCGTTTTCAGTAAAACTTGTTCCTAATAAAACCAAAGCATATGTGCCAAATATGATAAATTGCATTAAAAGTATGGTTTGTGCCTGGTTATCCATTTTTCGATTTCAAAAGTAAGGTTAAATAAAACACATACAAGCCACGATTTCGCTGAAACTTTTATTTCATTATAATGCTTGAACCTTGCCATTATGTACCCAATGCAATGTCATTTAAACGACCGCTTCTGGATTGTTTGCAGCAGCGAATCCTTTTGAGGTAGCTTTCGACCATGTTTTCGCACATTTCGGGCGGTATCTTGGCGATAATTTGACGTATGTTGGGTTTCAAATGCTGCAACGTTTGGGAATTATCCGCATAAACACGGTCTTTGATGTAGCCTCACACAAAAAGTCTAACGTCATCAAATCACATGGTCTTGGTGCCCAATTGACGTCGCCAAAACGTGAAATTACGATTTCTGGGAACTTCTCATGCAATAAAGCCAAAGTCGTTCCTGTTTTGTAGCTTGTGGAATCGTCTTGCTGATGCCACATATCGTCCAGTTCATAATCTTCAATTGCAGGTCAAAAAAAGTCGAATATTATACGGCCATAGATCTCTGAATTGAAATTTTGATTATCCGTCACACTTTCACTAACCGAAGCGATATTTTCGGCAGTGCATACATTGCGATAATGCACAGGCCTAACCACATCTGTAATGCTTGCAGTCTCTTTAAAATTCTTTATAATCTTGCCAATTTCCCGCACAGTAGGTCGATTATGACAACTATACTCACCCACGTTTAAATCATCACTTTTGCAGTAAGTTTTAACTATTTGTATGCGTTTCTCTCTCGTTCTTCAGTTGTTAAACGATCCATTCCTATCGCTAACACTTTAGATGACAGGTATTTAACAGCGGACAACCATGCCTGATTGGCGGTTCTCTGCACAATCCACCAGCCGATTTGCACACTTTTCATCCCACTGTTCATCTGTACTCACTCACATATTTCACAAGAAACAAAAAACTTTGGGTGCATTTTCCCATTGTTTTAGCGTTTGCATTGGAATCCGTCTACAGTACAGTGAACGATCTATATTCGGAAATGGCAAACCTTTCACTCAATAAGTAGCGTTTCAGATAACAGGTATTTAACAGTTAACAATAACAAATATTTAAATGTTGCACCATCTTTGTTCAGAGCCATGGCAAAGTTCTTAAAAAGACCCAATTTTATTTGCACTGGCGGAAGAAGAAGGTCATTTATATCAATTAATGGTTTATCTGAAATTTTTTGTTTTCCTGGTGAATACAGTAGAACTCCAATTATCCGAGCTTATTTTTTGGCATTGTATGCATTAGTAAAGTAAAAAGAAGTAAAAGTACATAAAAAGAATATATAAAAATAAAAGAATGTACATATGTACATATGAACATTTAGGTACAAATACATACATAAAAAAAAATTCAGTGTTTCAAAGCGATTCGGTTGATCGGAGTTCGGATAATTGGAGTTCTACTGTACTCAGTTCTTTTTGGCCACTGTGTTCCGACGTATTGATGACTTCCTTGCATACCAGTCAACAAACCAATGACCTGAAACAGATTAATTTACAGTTATTTGCGATGACCTATTCTTTAACACACCACCACAGATTTTCCATTTATCGTCGTTGTATTTGAGTAATGTCAGAATTTCAGCCAATGATTCGTACTTTTCCTTTGCATTAACGGCATTAGCACTTGGTATGGATGGTTTTTCATTCTCATTATGCATAAGAAGAGCCTTTAAACTGCACTTAGAGCCATCAATAAATAATCTCCATTCATATGGCTGGTTCATTATTTTTAAATAAACCATCAACATCAATCAGTACAGTATCAGCAGTATAGAGTGTTTCTTTTCAAATTGTGCAGCCAATTGCAGGCTTCTATCTCTACAGATTGTTAGTTTTGTCCCAACTGCAAGATGTTTCCACTGCTGCATGCGCAAAGGTAATAATTCTGCGTCCTGCTTCGTCAAATGTAAATCCCGAATTAGAGCATTTAGCTCAGCTTGAGTCACTAAATGGTGTTCACCATCAGCCTGATCCAAACTATCATTGCTGGTGAAAGATGTTTCGGACTCACTACTCGTAGCACTAGGAATGACTGGTAATGAATCATTTAGTGGATTTTGAACTGGTTTGGAAATCGTTGAGACATTCATTTTTCATATTGAATCCAGCAACTTTTGTTAAACAGAAATAACAATCGGTTTGGTGGTTACTTGACTCTCTCCAACTGTTTTGATTCTTTATTTGTCACAGGTGTGAATTGGTGGTCCCATGTCTTATCCATGATTATAAATCGATGCAAAAGCTCAGTTTTACTGCGGTGATAAATCGTCAAACACTCTACTGAAACATCTTCGCGACGCTGTTTTTGCTTTATTGAAAGTAAGCGCGGCACCCATCTTGCGCGCAACTCTCTCATCTTCAAATCTTTAATCTATAGAAGATGTGTATCACTTTTTGAAATGCCTATCATTTCAGATTGCTCACGCCGACCATTTTGTGATCATCCAATAACATTTTGTGGAATTTCTTAACCATGTCTGACGTGGACACCTCAATTGGTCGATTGGCAGCTTGTACGGCCTCGTTTAAACAATGCTGCCCAATATTTTACAGTCGTAAGGGAAGGAGCAAACGTCCCAGAGTAGAATCTACATCGGCTTTAATGTTGGTTAGACTGAGACCTACATTTCAAATGGAAATATTGGATTACAAAACGGAGACCAATTTTTTTTTCATGCTTACAAATACACTGAGATCACTCACTTTTGAAACATATGTATGTTTTATAAGGTTGCCACTTTTCACTACCATCTATACATCAGGTCGGCCAGTTTTGGGACCGTCCTTGTAGGTTTTGATACCTATATTGTTATACCTCTACTAATTATAATTGTTAATTATTATTATTATAATGTAAATATGCGTATTTTAATGATTCTGATGTTGCATATCCTTTTTTCCCAAGCACTACCATTCACCATATTGGATCAGTAACACACGATCTTCCTGACATGCTTGAACTCTACTATTATGAAAATTTAGGATGAATGTGGGCTTCTGTCAAATTAATAGTTGCGAAATCGTAGTGTTAGCACTGACTGTTTTACAGTATTGCCAGCATGCGATAAAAATGGGCAAGAAGTGAGTCAATTTTCTTTTCCCCCCAAATTTGTAGACCAGTGTTTTGTGCTATGGTAACGCTTTGAGTTGGCTGAGGATTCAAATTGTTGCATACTGATATCTCAAAATAGTAAAATAAAAATAAAATTTTGTTTATCATTATTAGATATTTTTTAGATATGTATAAAGGGTGGCGCATAAGTAACGTTAACGGCGACAATATTGAATGCGTTTTTGTGCATCATTTGGTTTTAACTCGTGAAATAATTGCATCTTATATGGGAAAAGATGTAACATATGTAAAATTCTTTGCAAAGACCGCCTAGACATCTCTAACTGGTGAGAAAGTCACCTGGTGGAAATTTCGGAGTTTTTCTCAATACTTACTTGCACTCGAGCAATGGTCATTTCATTTTGAACTGCACGAGGTCTTCCAGCATGCGGAAGATCACAGGCAGCCCCTTGTTGTCCAAAACGCTGAACCAATCGCTAAATTGTTGGAGCGCTAGGAGCATTTCGAACATGAAAGAAATTTTGATATGATCTGAATAATCGAATGCTGACTTTCAAAATAAAATTGAACAAGTTTGGTTCTTCGTTCTGTGCTTTCCATCATAAATTTCCCAAGTATTATTTTGTTAATTCTGTAAAGAGACGAAGAAAAAGACGTAAACAAAAAATGTATTCACTGATCAAATCTTGACGCTACTTATGCGTCACTTATACAAGTAAATTGTGATGAAATATTGAAACGGCAACTAAAAATTTTAAAAATATCTTCGATAAATAATTGAATTAATTCGTAAAATAGACACAGTGATTGGAAAATAAATAATCAAGACTGTAGAATCCTATTCTATAGCTTAATAGTTTTCTTCTCCTATAAATGTTTTTGTCAATTTCTTGCATTATTGACGTTTCTAATTTTCCTCTCCTTATAATACTTCATCCTTCCTTCCTACTCCACAGCAGTTCGATTGAAACAGAAAAACAAATTCTGTGTACCACGTATGGCGTACATAAAGAAAAATGTCAACCAAAAAGGCGACACAAACAAAATTTAGCCGACCGATCGAAGATCCCACAAAAAAAAAAATGTCAAAACAAGTTTCAATTTCAAAGCTGAGGAGAAGAACCAGGATCACCACAAAAAAAAAAAAAATGAAATAAAATTAATCAAGATAGTATAAGTTTTTCTGCCTCTTCCCAAAATCTTTTACACAACCAGACCTTTAACATTAAGCCTCTCTGAGTTTTCTTCAAAATCAATTAGACATGATCAGTGATCACTTATTTTAAGTGATCAATAAAAAAAAACGGCCTCCTCACCTGAATCAGGCCCATTCGGTAGTCAACACTTGTTGTCGCAGTTGCTGTTGTTAGTGGCCTGTCTGCGTCTTGTCTCTTGTCATAGATCGCCCATGATCGATATAAGTCTTTCAGGCCTCTGTGTTGGATTCCTTTTTTCGTTCTCTCCCCGTGAACGTGTTGAAAATTCTTAATTACTCTGTAGTTACAGAAACTGCAAGTACAAAAATGCCTATGGAAAGACCAGCAAACAAATGGACGGACTTGATGGAATGAAATGGACGTTTTAGGTTGCACATGCGCATGTGCTCATGTGGCCTGTCGTCTTGGTGACTGAGGTTATGCATTTCTCGTACACTTTCCATAATTACCAACCCAACTAAGTCTGTTGTGGCATTTAATAAATTTGTTTTGAAATTAATTTGGGTACTAAACAACCGATACAAGTACTCGTACGCACGAGGTGTACGAGACAGTTGGGGCATGCGTGTAAAATGATCGTTATATTAATAATGATAAGAATTTTATAATTCGTCTAGGGTATGAATGCAACGCTCGCAGTGCTCGAAACCTCAAATAACCTCTGCGTGTTTTAACATTTATGAAGATTTATAGGTTTACCTGCCGTCAGCAGTTCATGAAAGAAAGTCACAGCTATTTACGGGTTTTTATTTTGATTTTTATCGAAATGTTGTTTTGGGGGAATTCCTGGAAAAGAAATCTTTGATATATTATTATGGCTTAAAATGTGTGTTTAGTTCGAAATCGGTTCGAATTTATCGCATTTTGAGTTAGTTTGTGGAAAATACGTGATTGAGACTGAGGAATTTTTGGGTATCCAATTTTGTATATTTAATGAATCGCGTTTGCATGTTTGGGAGGAACAGGATTTTTCTAGAGAAATATTACAATTCTCATGAAATATTTGGGGTTTACAAAGTGAAAATAGAAACAAAAAACGAAAATAGTCTTCGAAAGATAAGCTAAGTCATCGTGAAATAATTCGAATTTACAAAACTTATAGAGAATTAGTAAGAAAATGTAGTTGAGCTGTGTTAAGCTAAATTTCTGCCTAAATTCTAATGACACAAAATAAGTATTTAGAAGAAACCTTGTCATGCTCCCCATCTAAATGCCATCAACAGTATTTCATAGTGTTTTCTATTATCTCAGAAATTTTACATTTTTCTAATCTTTGTCCTAAATACGCGTAGAAGCGCTTTTATGTTGGTATTTGGAAAATGTGCTACCCTTTAACTGGGTTTCACGTTCTATTACGAAAATCTCGCCCTTGAAGATGGCAAATTGTTTGACGAATTTGAATTTATTTGTTGTATTTTAGATAAGTTTAAACGTTCACATCAAATTTTGTGTAAACATTATAAAAATTAATCCGCCCGCTTCTTATTTCCTAAAACGGCCAACAACAAGTTGCTGTCTTGTCCATTACGTGTATTTTTCCATCTTTTCTTCTTTGTAGTGCCAAATATAATACATGCTGCTGATTACCTTCTTACATTGCGTCTGCAATATAAACTATTGTCGGTGATGTGTCGCAGACAGAAAATAATTCCAATCGCTCTGGTCGCCGTCGTCTGTGCCACTCATTAAGTCCATTGCTTAAGCCATGGCAATCGCTTAAGCTTGAAGTATTTAGTCATATCAATTTCAGCTGTACTCATACCGTCCTTACGTTCGAAGACTTCCGGGGCAGATTCATACCCTTTTTTATAGACCAGGATTTGTCGCTCTGCAGCAAGGCTGGAAGGACTAATATCTGGTACAGGACTTGTTCGTGTGTGAAGTCTTTGCTCTTAAATTGTTTGCTTAGTCCACAATAGCTCCTATTTGAATACAATATTCCTTTCCTATTTTGATGAACCTCCTATTTGAAAACAATATTCTTTTTCTATTTTAATGAACCTCCTATTTGAAAACAATATTCTTCTCCTATTTTAATAGTCCAAAGTAAAAGGAATCATATTAGTCTCAAAAGAATGTCCTTAATTTTCGTCAAAACAAATGACCTTGGTTTATTCCCGTTTACCGCCAAATTCACATTTGTTGACTTCTTTTCAATGGTTGAGAAGACTGTAGTAACAAATCGCAGCTTTTCAATCAATGATCCAAAGTAAAAGGAATTATATTCTCTCATTTTCCTCCAAATAAATAATCTGGGGTTATCTCAATTTACTGCCAATTTCACATTTTCTGACTCCTTTTCAATAGTTGAGAAGACTGTAGTAACATATCGCAGTTTTCAACCAATGATCCAAAGTAAAAGGAATTGTATTCACTCATTTTCCTCCAAACTAATAATCTGGGTTTATCTCCATTTACCGCCAAATCCACATGTGCTGACTCCTTCTTAGTGATTGAGAAAACTGATCAAACTGATAAGTTTCAAACAGGTGGGACAGGACAGGCTTTAGTCTTTTTTATAACACACAAAGCGCAATCAGAGGCGCCGTTAAAAGTTTGCGATTTATGGATTTTGTAGTTAGACTTAGGGTTTTCGCAACCTAAATTATGTGCGGAATTTGCATAATACAACGTAATTGAGTAAGGTCAGGAATGTTGTCCTATATGAAATGTTACGCAATTTTAGATTTAAGCATGCTACTAAAATCTGGCATAATATTCAGTATTATTTACGAACCAGAGTGCCTTAAAGTTAATTTTTTGTCCTGTTTCTTCTCTAAAATTGAATAAAAAATTATGTCCTCGAGGTAAATGTGTCTCAACTTGAAAATTTTTCTTAATAGATTAATATATCAAGAAGCGCAGCTTCAATTTTTCCACTGTTTGTTCTTAAATAGCCCTAACAATATCAATAACATGTCAAAATTCAGGTACAAATTCTTTGTCGTTTTGAGGAAAATAACAATTTATTAAGGAATCGTACGATAAGAGCGTATTTTTGTTTATTTTTCAATCAAACTCATTTCAGCACAAATTTTTTTCTTTACATGACTACACTAGGAGATGTAGATAGTGTAATTCTCTAAGGATAAGAGGCTATTTGTGTTCTTTTTCAATATTGCCAAAAAACTAAACTAAAATTATTGTTCCGCTGATATCTTCTATATAAAAACCATTTTTCCTCCTCTTTTACAGATCCGATCAAAATGCAATAAATAAGTACGTTGACAAATCTGAAGCGTTATGAAATATTGTGGTCGTTGATTATTCATATCTTTGTTGGCTTTTTTTAAATTACTTCGTCAAAGAGACGAACACGATGATGGCTGGAAATATTTTCCGGAGTATTTTCCTCTCAAAGACTCTCAACATCCGCTAGTGTTATAACCCAGGATTTTGCGCCATACGATAAGATAGATAAAGCCAAAGCCTGGTAAAGTCGGATTTTTGTTTACATGGCTTCATCATTAAATTGCTTGCTAAGCAGTAACATCTGTTAGCAAGTAAATGATCTGAGTTAAATGATTTTGTCTACCACTTCGAAATTAGAGTTGTAAACGTTCACATAGCGCTCCAAGTGAGTAGACTTTTTCTTTGTTGAAACAAATAACTTTTTATTGTCTTCGTTTACCACCAGACCTATTTTTGTTGAATTTTCCTCAATTCTTGAGAAGATTGCAGTAACATCCAGTAGCTTTCTGCTTTTGATACCTATATCTGTGGCACACGCGAGTAACATATGTAGGCCTCTTGTTAAAAATGGTACCAATCGTGTTAAGAGCAGGTTTCCTTATAGTAATCCCCAATAGTATGTTGACGCAGTTGAAGCACGATAGGCTGTCATCCTTTCTAAATCTTCGTTTGGTGTGAGCCTCATTACGATTTCTCCATAGCTTCACTTAAGACCTCGTGTTAGTCGGTGTCATCATACATCATGGGCTTTCTTCATAATATATTATATTATATTTATGTCGGACTGCCGAAGGCAACTTTATAATCAAGGAAAAGATAGTACGTGTCGATCTGGGTTTTCTTGGGTCTCCTCCAGAATTTGCCATTGTGTAAACTCCTGATCATTTATTGATTTAGCAGGTCTAAAACCACACTGATAAGATCCAATCTGGGTTAGCTAAAATCGGTTTCAGTCTTTCACATATCACACAGGACAGGGCCATATGAGCCAAGTATAAAATACTGATACTGCGATAGTTTTCACATACTACAATCGCTCTCAAATTAAAATGCACTCAAATTTCAACTATCGGACATGCATTCCTCGAGCCAAACCGTTTTTAGCAGCTGATGTAACTGTTTATCAGATCATCGCCACCGGTCTTAAACAGCTCTACCAACAGGCCATTAGCGCCTGCAGCGTGTTGTTGTTTTTAAGCTCTTCTGATCTTATTTTGGCTCAGAGTTGGGCGATTTAAGCCGTTTATGCTGTCATTTAGAACCAGAAGCTTATACAGATGGTGTACCCATTTTAAACTAGAAGAAACTCCGGAAGAAAAAGGTATTGAATTGGTAAATCACATATGCGTGTTCTTCTGCCACGATAAAGATAGCTTTGCAAACTTGGATGGGAGCTAATGTCACATCCATCTTGTAGTCGCACTTTCGTTTGATCTTGAATTTGTACAACTTTTTTGAATGGAGAATCCGTCAATTTAGATAAGGAGCTAAGAAACAAAGCATTTCAGTATTTTGCTAGAAGGATCAGTGATTTTTTAAAATCTGAAACCCAAAAAAAATAAAAAATTGCGTGAACGATCACTAAATAAAATGGTATTTCCATTGCAGATGAAAACTGATTACTTGAAAATAAAATTTGAAATTTGCTTTTAGCTAAATTATGGCTAATTCAATAATTCCTTTCTTAGCGTAGGCTGTATCGGCAAGAAAATATTTCCCTTAGTATGAGCTGAATTATACACTTACTTATCCACTTCAAAACAAGCTAAGAATTTCAATAGTTTTTCAAATCTTTGCCACCAAATGTATCATGATGCCCTTCAAAAAATTTCTGAACTCAAACGTATTGCAGATGAAAGTACGGTGTAAGCTTACTGAATGTGGGAACCTTTCGAATACCCTAGTTCTATCGGTCTAGTTGGTTACAACTCAACCTAACTCATAGATTTTTACAGTGCCAATCTCTTGGCAGTGAAGTTCTCAATGTCCCCCACAAATACAAGACAAGTAAGATCATCACATCGGCTCAGGAAAAATGTTTCATATTCATATACGAGTAGATTGGCAGAAAACAGCCGAAAAGCTTAGTGTTCATTAAAACTCGCCACCGTTGACTTTTTAAAGGCCTCTCATTCCCTGTCATTTCTTCACATAAATAAGGCCGCCAACACGAGTACAATCTTATGTTGCCTACTTAAATTCCACTTCCACTTTTCGCTCAATAAATGCTGGCGCTTAACTTATGGCATAATTTTGTTTACTTTTTGGTTAATTTTATAGTCAATTTTGTTATTAACGCAACACGATGTTGCATCATAGTCCATGGCCTGCCACTGACTGACCGCCTGACTGCCTACAAACTAAACCTCATCCTGTGTGGTCAATAGCATGATGATAGCCACGGCGTTGATGATGGCTTTTGGCCGCGACTACAGACATGAACCAGGGACTAACAATGTGTAATTAGGTGCTTTTTATGCTGTCATCACCAGCGATGATGATTATGGGTTCCACTGATGTCAAGAATAAAGTAAATATTAATTTAATTTCTTCTCCTTTTGATGCAATCTTAAACAGGAAAATGAGGCACCATCACCGGCACCACCACCTCCATTTGCCAGTGAGATCAAGAAGCACCAGAACCAGAAGAACTTCGACCGACTGACAGGTTACGTTTTTTTTTTCCAGACGTCGTGGTAGTTTCATATTTTTTCTTTGTATGTCTCCACATAGAATAAAGTAAATGTAGATTTTATGCATCTTTAGTTTAAGTACGATGATGATGCCTAAGTACGCCTGCAGGCGCTTTGCCATCGCTACGCATTCCCTTGGAGTGGATGACGATGGCTACGCCAAAGACGGTCTGTTGCTGCCGACATTGCTGGCGTTGAACATGTGTAAGTCGAGTTCATTGTAAAAGTTTGAAATGAAAATTCATTCTTTGGGCAGACATAATTATGGGTTGAAAATTGATATAATTAAAGTTCAGCACACACAAACACATGTCTGCTGAAAGGGAATTCGGTGCTTGTTGAGCGACGGTACTATGCAACGGTACTATACTGTAGCCAAGGGCTGAAGGTGCACAAGCGGGGATAGGCTCTTCACGAATTTTAGGTGAAGAAAAATGGGGTATCTTTTAGAGTGTTTAATGAATCGCCTGACAATACTTTTCCAAAAATATTAGTAATATGAACAAATAATAGCGTAAATGACAGAGGACTTATATAAACTAATAATACCAATTTATATCTATATACTAGCTGAGCTGGAGAGCCTATGTAGTAAAGCCCTATGCTATGTTACACAATCAGCTTGCAATAAGAAGTATTTGTCTTAGTATACGCGCTCTAAATCGGCGTAAATGTCTTTGTTGATTTAATCATGTTCGCCCTTCCCTCCCTGCACCAGAGTGTCTGTTGAAAGCGCTGTGAACGCTGAACTGCATAAACTAGGAGGGCAAAATTTTGCTTAGTAAAGTCCCAAAGTCATAAGCAGTTTAATTACGAGGACTTCAGGACCGTCTGCTGAACCGCATAAACTAGGAGGTCGAAATTTTGCTTAATAAAGTCCCAAAGTCATAAGCAGTTTACTTACGAGGACTTCAGGATCGTCCGCTGAACCGCATAAAGAAATGATGAACTCAAACGTATTAAAGATGAGAGTACGATGTAAGATTACTGAATGTGGGAAGCTCTGGAATACCCCAATCCTATCGGTCCAGTTGGTCACAACTCACCCTAACTCATAGATTTTTACCTCTTGGAAGGAAAGTTGTCAATGTTCCCGACAAATACAGGACATGTAACGTCATCACACCAGCTCAGGAAAAATGTTTCATATTCATATACGAGTAGATTGGCAGAATACAGCCGAAAAGTTTAGTGTTCATTAAAACTCGCCACCATAGACTTTTTTAAAGGCCTCTCATTCCCTGTCATTTCTTCACATAAATAAGGCCGCAAATACGAGTACAATCTTATGTTGCCTACATAAATTCCACTTTCACTTTTCGTTCAGTACTTTTCGCTGAACTGCATAAACTAGGAGGGCAAAATTTTGCTTAATAAAGTCCCAAAGTCATAAGCAGTTTACTTCCGAGGACTTCAGGACCGTCCGCTGAACCGCATAAACTAGGAGGGCGAAATTTTGTTTACTAAAGTCCCAAAGTCATAAGCAGTTTACTTATGAGGACGGTCCCAAAGTCCTCGGTTCAGCGTTTACTAGCCGACCTAATAAAAAAGACACAAAAACTTTAGGACGAATTTTCTCTATTTTTCAACATACGACTAATCTCATTTTAGCTCGATACACTTTTTCTAGAGATATTCAGTAGCTTCTATACCATGTTTATATTAAGAACTGTCAAACTCTTCAAAATAGCCATCATTGTGGGCAAATCTTTTACCATCGAGCCATTTTTTCACGTTTGTAAATAATAGTTTGAAAATAGTCTGTGGGATCCAAATCTGGCGAATAAGGTGCGTGATAAAGCAATTTGAACTTTAATTCATTAATTTTGGCCATCGCAATAGTGGATGCGTTAACTTCAGCATTGTCTTAATGAAAAAACACTTCCTTTTTCGCCAAATGCGTCCTTTTTCCCATATTTTTATCACCTAAACGATGCAATAATTTAACATAATATTCGCTGTTGATGGTTTTTCCCTTCTGAATACAATCAATAAAAATAATAACATGCGCATCCTAAAAAACAGATACCATGACCTTGCCTGGAGATGGAAATGGTTCGCCTTCTTTGGACACGATCCTCCCATTTCACCCCACTGCTTTGACTTTTTCTTTGTCTCAGGTATGAAGTGGTGGATCCATGTCTCATCCACGGTTATAAATCGACGCAACAATTCGGCTTTATTGCGGTGAAACATCGTTAAAAACTCTATTGAAACAGTTTCACAACACTGTTGTTGCTCTCTTGAAAGCAAGTGCGGCACCCATCTTGTGCACAGCTTTATCATCTTCAAATCTTCGGCCAATGTACGATGTATAACACTTTTTGAAATGCCTGTGATTTCAGCTAGTTCATGCACCATCAGCCGATATCATCCAATACCATTCTGAGGGTATTCTTTACCGTGTCTAGTGTGGATACGTCAATTAGTCGACCACTACGGTGTTCGTCTTGGCAACTCGTACGGTCTCGCTTAAACTCTGCTACCCAATATTTTACAGTCGTAAACGAAAGAGCAGATTCCCTCAGAGTAGAATCTAGTTCGGCTTTAATATTGGTTGGACTGAGACCTTTCAAACGGAAATATTGAATTACATAACGGTGACCAATTTTCTTCATGTTTACAAATTCACAGAGATCGTTTACTTTTGATGGCTCAAATAAAAATACTAAACAATGTGGCGCCTTGAAACTTAAAATATATGTTTTATAAGGTTGCCACTTTTCACTAAAATAATTTTTTTCCAAACTACTGGAACATCGCTCGTATATACTTTATAGGGTCTCAGATAAGCACTGCTATTGCTACAAATACAATGACAACGTTAGTATCCTCTATTCTATGTTATAATTTTGATACAGTCATAAAAATTCATAAATTCAGCTGCTGTAATCGAACTTGTAACCCCATAGTTCCCAGACATTAATAGTTAGTCTAATAATTAAACTGGTTAAGATTGAAAAATAAGCAATAAAAAGATAATTTAATCTTCTCTTTCATACTCTTTATTGCAAGAAAAGGGAATCGTTATTTGGTGCATTTTAGTAAAAAACTGCATTTTGGAAAAACTGGTAAATGGAAATGTAACATTTGTAAGGGTTGCAAATCGATTCAAATTCAAATTCATAAAAATTGAAAAATGGAAAATTGTGCAAATTTTTTAGAAATATCATTTTTTTAAGAATATTGAAGCATATTGATTATGTTAATTAATAATAATATTTAAAGAAAATAATAATATTGATGAAGATTTTGATTATAGTTGCGGATTTTCAATTTTTAGTTTAGAAAAACTTACCAATCGTATAACTAACTAATCCTACATCTAGACAAATAGAACTGTTTGACTTCTTTAAAATTTTTTTTTACCATTCATTGGCTATTTAAAATCAAGACGTGGTAGTAGTTTACTTATATTTGAAGGATTGTTGCTAATTTCAGGCGCGATTATTGCACAAGAAATATATGTTTCAAACGATAATTGTATTATTTCCTGGGCTGTATCACAAGTAGGACCACTTTTCACAAACGCTGGGATTGGTTATTAGTGTCCCGTTTTCTCCACCCACATATTTTCCAAAAACAAGCCAAGAAGCTAAATCTACTCCATCTGTATTTTGGTAAATCATAAAAAATTAATATCTGTATGTTTGGGAGGTTCTAAGAGTTCCTTCGGAAACATTATTTTCTCCTAATTAATCGTCTGTGAAAACGAATTTGACCATAACTAGATATTTTGTTGTTCCTACACAAAGTCATGGTGATTCTGGGGAAAAATACAAAATCTACAATAATTGTGGCCTCATTTTAATATTAAATATATATTATTTTGTTGTCTATTTTTAATGTTTTTTGTAAAATATTAAGTTTAATTAAAAACACAAGATTCTTTGTTATAACAATCTCGAAAATTTTACATTTGCTATATTGGAAAAAGCCGAAAATCCAACTCTCGCACTTTCGAAAACATCGAAAATTCGACAAGTTGAATTTCATTATTTTTTAAAGTAGAAAAAATCCACTTTTCTTACATTTAAAAGAATTAAAATGACAGCAATCCTCCAGTTCCGTTCAAATTTGGTATTGCAATTTTATATAAAAATATTACATATAAAAAGGTTGTTTCTGATTCGTATGGAAAGCAAATATTCACTTCCTACATTTACTCGCTTTTTATGTGGAATTCATTTTCTCCACCAAAATATAATTAAAAAGTTGTTACGTTCGGAGAACACGAAACGAAAGTGCAGTTCTGTGCAGTCTCGTGCAGTTACTCAATCTGAATCACAAATTACAAATAAAACAATTTTCTTTTGGAAAAATGTTTGACTCCAAACTGTTAAAGATAAAATCGATCAAGTTATCCTTTTCTGAACTGACAAACATTCACAACAATATTTTTTTTAAATGAAAATATTCAACAATAACATTTCATGCACTAATTCAAATTCAAAATATGCTTCAGAATCAATATTAATGTTATTTTCGCACATAAAAACAAAATCAGAGTTGATTGCAATTTCGTTCCGGTTGTCACAATCATAATAAAAAAATGTCTATAATTTTTTTAAGCGGATACGAATGCAATAAAAAAAAATTAAAATTAATTTTTGTTTGGATTCCATTTCGGTGACAGTCCGCGAGCAAAATAAGTAATCAAACATTATTTTATCAGGCTTTTTCTAATAATAATGCAACTTTTAAACTAACATACCTGATGAGGCTACCCAATCGCAAGCTTTGGAACTTATTTTGTTATATGAAATGATTTTTAATTGGTGAATTTATGTCATTCAAGTTTAAGAACGAAAATAATATTTAAAAAAAAAAACATAAAAACATAATAAAAAATTGTCTACTTATTTTTCTGAGGTGGAGACTAGAATAGATATCCTTATCAATTATGCACTACAACTCAACTGGATAATTGTCGGCTGAAGGTGCGTGACCGAAGACTTAAAAACAAAGAAAATCCGCAAAATGGTATTAGATGATCACAAAATGGTTAGTTGAAGGCGCGTGAGCTATCTCAAATGATTTCAAAAATTGCTATACATCGTATATTGACCGAAGATTTGAAGATGAGAAAGCTGTGCGCAAATTGGGTGCCGTGCTTGCTTTCGATAGAGCAAAAATAGCGTCGTGTAGATGTGTCAGTAAAATTTTTAACGATTTTTCACCGCAATAAAGCCGGCTTTTTCTTCGCTTTTACATGTGTCCACTACTTCACACCTGAGACAAAGGGACAGACAAAGCAGTGGACTGAAATGACACAATCATGTCCAAAGAGGGCGACGAAAGACACGAAAGAAGGTGAAATGGGAGAACCGTGCCCAAAGAAGGCGAAGACAGTTCCATCTGCAGGCAGTGTCTTTTTTATGGAATGCGCATAGAATATATATCCTTATCAATTATGCACTGCAACTCAACTACTTCAGTCATTGGTTATAGTGGTATTACGTTCAAGTGAGTATCTTTCGCAATGGACTTTGATTTAAAGTCTTGACTAATTTGACTGTTTATTCAACATTTGTAGTAGAAAATAGTCCGAGGGAACTGAACCTGGCGAATTACGTGCTTCATGAAGTAATTTGAATTTTAATTCATTCATTTTGGCCATCGCAATAGTGGATGTGTGAACTGGAGTATTGTCTTGATGAAACAACACTTTCTTTTTCGCCAAATGCGGCCTTTTTTCCGTAATTTCATCACCTAAACGCTGTAATAAACAAGCATAATATTCGCCGTTAATGAGGTTTCCTTTCTGGGTACAATCAATAAAAATAATTCCATGCGCATCCCAAAAAACAGTCGCTATGACCTTGCCTGCAGATGGTACCGTCTTCGCCTTCTTTGGACACGATTCTCCCATTCCAGCCCACTGCTTTGACTGTTCCGTTGTCTCAGATGTGAAATGGTGGCCTCATGTCTTATCCATGGTTATAAATTGACGTAAAAATTCGGATTTATTGCGGTGAAACATCGCCACTCTACTGAAACATCTTCACGAGACTGTTTTTGCTCTATTGAAAGCAAGCGCGGCATCCATCTTTCTCACCTTCAAATTTTCGATCAATATACGATGTACAGCACTTTTAGAAATGCCTATCTTTTCAGATCACGCATCTTCAGCCGACCAGTTTGTGCGCATCCAATACCACTTTGTGAATTTTCTTAACAGTGATTTACGTGGGCACCTCAATTGGTCGACCACTATGGTGTTCGTCTTGACAGCTCTTATGGCCTCTTACTGCTCCTAAACTCTGCTACTGCTCCTTCGTTTAGGACGTATTTTACAGTCGTTAACGAAGGAGCAGATTCCCCTAGAGTGGATTCTAGTTAGGCTTTAATATTGATTGGAATGTCGAATGGGCATATTGAATAATATAACGCCCATCTCTCAGATTGTTTAATTTTGATAGCTCAAACAAAAATACCAAACAAAGTGGCGTCTGAAACTTAGAGCAGATATTTTATAAGGTTGCCACTTTTCACCAAAATAACGTTTTCAAACCACTGGCTCCATGTATACGTCAGGTCGGCTAGTTTTGGCACCGCATGCGTAGGAAGAGATCAAGACTTTTTCAATTAAGTCTTTTAAATTTTAGTCCGCCATTCCGGCAGTAATAATTTTTATTACAAATAGTTTTGGGATTCATGAGTGGGAAGGAACCTACCAAAGTTTGTTTCTAAATGATTAACGCAAGCAGGTCTGATAAATTGATCCAATTTACTAGGTAATGCTTGAAAATTCAATGTTATTGGGAGAGCACAAAATGTTCACCATTTTTCTTATAAATTTGCCATTTACTGTGCACAGACAAGTACAAAATATTGTTATGCACTAATTTTTTCCATCTTTCAGACAGAATACAAATGCCAGATCGATAAATAGTTTCGTTATTTGACTGTCTAGGAAAGTTCCTTCATGTAATGAAACGATACTCAGATACGCCATGTATCGTGTAAGTTACAATTGGAAGGTGCCTGTCATCTTACTTGGAGGTTGCTGAGAAGGCTTTGATCGGCAGAGCATTGTTGTGCAATAAAATAACTTTATCCTGTCTTGAATAGTAGTTAAATGCCCGACTTAACTTTGCCATTTGAGTTCGTTTGGGAACCCCATATATGGTTCTGTTCAATTTGAGCCCATCATATAGCATTCGGCTTCGGCTTCGATGGCTCGTGATTTCCTATTATTTAGGTTATCGTACCATGCAGCCAATTATTTATCAGCAGCGCCTATGCCATGCAGCATCTTACAAATGCAAAATCTACATTGAATATTTCAAGGCGTCAGTTCAAATGGAACCGAATTTCCAAACCATTTTAAACGATGCCAAAATTGCTTGTTGAATCACTCCTAATGTACGTGAATTGCAAGTTCTTCTTGGGTTTAGTACCGAATCTTCCTTGAATAATGGTTTCAATTACACGTTTTCGTATACTTTTCCTGTCGTTGACATCAAACTCATCATTAAACCTAAACTGTTAAAACCAGTCACGGCAACTTCTCCCACTTAAAGTAGCCTCCTGATATAGTCAGGACATCTCAACTGCAGATTACTTTACATTTAAGAAGTATGTAAAAAGCTCCCGCTTATGACGTTTGTTCGGCCTAAAATTTAACGTTTTCGCACAAAAAAAAAACAAAAATATATGTGATGATGTTAGAGAGAATTGCTTTCATGGTTACACTGTTATCAGATGTTCAATTACACGAGGGTGAAAAGTGGTAACCTTATACAACATATGCTTGTGTATGGGGTCCTTCGTTTACTGCTGTAAAATATTGGGTAGCAGAGTTTAAACGAGGCCGTACAAACAGCCAAGACCAATTGATTGGTCGACGCCAGGCACGGTTAAGAACACCCCCGAAATGGTTTTGGATAATTGTCGGCTGAAGGTGAGTGACCAAAGGCTTAAAAACAAAGAAAATCCGCAAAATGGTATTGGATGATCACAAAATGGTTAGCTGAAGGCGAGTGAGCTAGCTGAAATGTAGCACATTTCAAAAATTGCTACACATCGTATATTGATCGAAGATGAGAAAGCTGTGCGCAAGATGGGTGCCGCGCTTGCTTTCAATAGAGCAAAAACAGCGTCGTGCAGATGTGCCAGTAGAATGTTTAATGATTTTTCGCGCAATAAAGCCGGATTTTTGCTTCCCTTTTGCATGTGTGCTTTACTTCATACCTGAGAGAAAGGGACAGTCAAAGCAGTGGACTGAAATGTGAGAATCGTGTCCAAAGAAAGCGAAGAAAGACACGAAAGAAGGTGAAATGGGAGGACAGGCAGGATCATGATGTCGTTTTTTTGGGATGCGCATAGGCTTATTTTTATTGATTGTCTTCTGAAAGGAAAAACCATCGACGGCGAATGTTATGCTAATTTATTGCATCGTTTAGGTGATAAAATTATGGAAAAAGGTCGCATTTAGCGAAAAAGGAAGTGTTGTTTCATCAGAACAATACTCCAGTTCACATATCCGCTATTGCGATGGTCAAAATTAATGAATTAAAGTTCGAATAGCTTCATCACGCATCTTATTCGCCAAACTATTTTCTATTTCCAAACTAGAAAAAAGATCCCAGTTGTAAAAGGTTTGCCAACAATGAAGAGATGGAGTCTGCGATTGATAGCTATTTTAAGGAGTTTGACAGTTCTTACTGTAAGCAGGCTATAGAGGCCATCGCTGGAAAAAGTACATCGAGCTAAAAGGAGTTTATGTTGAAAAGTAAAGAAAATTTTTTTAAACTTTTTTGTGTCTTCTATGTTAGGTCGGCTAGTTTTGGGACTGCCCTCGTACGGTTTAATTGTTGCGGGAGTGGATTTCGTTTTAAAAATATCCGAATTTCTCTTAATTTCTAGTTTTACTGACCATGACCAAATCATACACGCGACAATCTGTCTCAACTCATTAATTGCAATTGAATTTGAAAAAAAAAATCATTTAATTTGAAATTTTTTGTGTTGTGTTTTTGATTTCTCAAAAATATTTTTTATACTCGTATACATCTTAGCAGCAGCTAATGTGATTATTTTAGTTCCTATTTGATTAACAATTCAATATATTATCTTGGCCAGAAATGTTGTGTTTCATTTCGAAATTAAAATGCACAGAGTTGCCGGTGCCCTGAACATTTATCGCTGTTTCATGGTAATGTCGATTAGCAGGGGGTATTCAAATGTTCAGCATACCAACCACCAGGTAGGTACAGGTACAAACTTGATTAGATCGCTCGGTCGGTCAGTCGACAGACAACCTGACTCCATAGTCTAATTAACAAATATTGTCAATAACAACAACAACATTGGGGGGTAATAACAACAAATGTCAAATGAACACAACAAATTGAAATTTTGTTATCTTTGAAATCTCCATAAAAAAACTTTTTGTATTTGTTTATGGGCATTTCGTGAATAAGTAATGCAGTTTGAATTTTAAGAAATATTAAACAAAAAAGAAAAAAAAAAACAAATGATTTTTATTCATTTACTGGAATTTAAACAATATTAACACGAAATAAAATTCCATGATCATTCTTGCTAATCTGTTATTACTATTTCTTAAAGGCGAGAGAGCGGCGACTTTTGCGTAAAGTTACAGATGCCAATTCGTCTGGGGACGCATTCCTATAATTAGTATTAATTTGTACGGCATATTGTTAATACTTACCCATACAGGGTCATTAGTTGACATACAGAAGCTTTCTCTTATTCCAACTGTAACCGAAACTATAAGGTTCGCAACCAAGTTCTTGCTGATTTTTTTTTATAAAAATGCAACTTTATTATTGAAGTATGTTTACAAATGATTCATTGGAAATATTGCCCACCGCTAACTACTACTTTTTCCAATCCTTCTGCTAAAAGTCGTATTCCGTCACGACTGTTCATCTTTTGTGGGTGTCCACTAATCTATCCACTCCTTGATGTCGTCATATGAGTGGAACTGCTGGTCAGCCAGACCGTGTGCCATCGAACGGAACAAGTGAAAATCGGACGGCGTTGTGTCTGCAGAATATGGTGGATGAAGTAAAACTTCCTATTTCAGCGTTCCCCGGTAGGTTTCAAAAGGTCTTGGCCACGTGAGCCAGAGCGTTGTCGTGCTGAGGAATTACTTTCTCGTGCCTATCCGCATACTGTGGGCATTTCTCGCGCAGAGCTCGGCTCAGTCACATTAATTGAAGTCGATACCGGTCCCCAGTGATGTTTCCGCTTGGTTTCAACAGCTCGTAATAAATAATACCGACCTGGTCCCACCAAATACGTGAATATTCGGCCGAGGCGACTACGTAAAAGCATGACCGGGCAGCCTTTATGACTTTCTTTTCTTTGGATTGTTGTAATGAATTCATTTCTCATCAGCCGTTACAATACGATGTAGAAAATCCTTCCTTTTTTGTTGCTGAAGCACTTGTTCACAGGCGAAAAAAGGACGCTCAACGTCCCTTGGCTTCAACTCATAAGAAACACAAGTTTTTTGTTTTTAAATTATTCCCAACGCATGCAATCGCTTGGATGTTGGCTTGGGGGGTAACTCCTAAACTGAATCAAGCTCTATCTGCGTTTGACAAGGATCCCCATCAAGCGATACCGTCAATTCAGTGTCTTCGAAGGTTTTTCGTCTTGCTTCAGGCGAACGATCTTCAACATCAAAATCACTGTCTTTAAAACGACGGGACCAATTTCAACACGTTGCTTCACTTAAAACAACATCTCCGTAAACGTTTTGAAGCTCTCGATGAGCTTTAGCAGCCGTTTTCTTCGATTGAAAGAAGAAAATCTATACTTCCCGCAGATGTTTCACTTAAAGCAACGTCTCCGTAAACGTTTTAAATCTCTCGATGAGCTTTAGCAGCCGTTTTCTTCGATTGAAAGAAGAAAATCAATACTTCCCGCATATGACGATTATTCGGCACAAGAGCATCGAAAAAAAACTATGACGTTAAAAGAAAATCACTATGGTGTCGAGGCGGTATGTTTACCATATGCCTAAGCTTGGCTTATGACGTTTAGGTTATGGCAAAATCGACTAGCACTTACAGCTGGCGCCATCTATTGGCAAACAGGGGGACCTTAGTTGTTAGTTATTGAAGAGAATTGATTTTTACTATTTTTTTGTATTATAAGTCAGTTTCTTAAAAAAAAACTGGCCACAAGTCCCGGCTGATTAACTACTTTCTATAAATTATCCGGAAGATGGGCACAGAATTGGAAGTGCATTTAATATTTCATAGGGCCAAAGTTTATAGAACCTCTACCAAGAACTGCGGTCCACAGCCTTGGGAACGGACATTCTTAGCTACATAGAAACGTGTAAATAAAGGAAAATAAAACCAATTATTTAAATATTTCAATACGATGGAATTGGTTCAATTGAAAGTGATAAAAATGCATGGTTTCCATCTTCAGAAGAGGTAAAAATGTAATTCTTTTGAATAGCATCCCTTTTTTTCCTGGGCAATAACTAAAAAAGACCCAGCTAAATTTCATAAATTTTTGAAAAAAAAATTATGATTTAAGGCCTTCCTGAACTAATATAACGATATATTTACTTAGACGGCTATTGGAGTAGATGTTCTTATATCCCAGCAAAAGAAATGCATCTGCAAAGGCTGAAATTCACCGCAATTTTTGGAGCAGTGAGTGGAGTGCTGAAAATTTGCATGAATTGACATAGACTTGTCATAGGAAGGAAACGGTTTTTTTCTAATGTGTCTTCTTCACATTTTCATGAGAGTTATTATAGCAATAAAAAAAAACATTCATCATTTCCTTGCAATTTTTTATTTGACCGAAATTAGATCGTAAAACAATTGTTCTACTAAGTGTGAATATGAGGCAGCCGAGCCCATACAAATCAGTTGCATTTATATGTAATTCAATTTAATAAGAACTACCGAATATATTTAGATTTGCAAGTTGTATAAAAATAATTCTTTGTGAATGATAAATATGCATATATTACGCTATTGGACGCTATATTACGCACTTTATACTTTTTGAATGACTTCCATGTAGACAGCAATCGCAAGTATTTCAGTCTTCTGCACTCCTTCTTCGATTCGTCACATTCTATTAAAACTGTATTTCAAAAGGTTGATTCTTCCAACGGAATTTTGGTCGCCGTCTTCTGCTTCGTCCATTAAGTTCATCGTCGAAGTCTTTTTGTATGGAAGTGTTCATTCAATTCGCACAAAATTATCAACACAACATAATCGGTGTAAAGGGTGTCCCAACAAGAACGCAAAATTTAAATTTGGCGCCATTCGAAGTGTCATTGTTTGACATTTGAACAATTGTTATGGTTTGCTAGTAGAAGGTACGAGGTTAGTAAAAAGTAGCGCTCCAACACGAATGAACAACGCATTCTCATTGTGAAATTGTTTTACCAAAATGGTGAAAGTTTTGCGGCTACAGTTCGCAAATTGCGATCAATTTGGGGTCACAATAATGCTCCAAAAGAGTCGACTGTAAAGAGATTAATGGATAAATTTTCCAAAACTGGGTCTGTTAGTGATGTAAAGACAACAACGCGCCTTCGACCAGGTCGATCGATCGAAAATGTCGCAGCTGTACGTGATGATGTCGCTCAAACTCCATCCACCTTAATTCGACACCAAGCTCAGCAGATTGGTGTCTCCAAATCCACTATGCTGCGAATTTTGACGAAAGATTTGCGTCATCATTCATACAAAGTTCAATTGACTCAGGAATTGAAGCCAGCTGACCATAGACAGCAAATGGAGTTCGTTAATTGGGTATTGGAGAGACAACATGAAAATGCTGATTTTGCCGATAAAATCATCTTCAGTGACGAGGCCCATTTCCATCTTGAAGGCTTCGTCAATAGGCAGAATTGTCGCATTTGGGGTGAGAAAAATTCTCGAGCGATTCACGAGAAGCAAATGCATCCTCAACATGTCATTGTGTGGTGTAGATTTTGGGCTGGACGAATCTTTGGATCTTTTTTTTATGAAAATGAGCCATGTCAAGCGCAAACAGTCAATGGTATTCGGTATCGTGAAATGATAACCAGTTTTTTCGTGCCTAGAATTGAAGAAATGAATGTGGAGGGCATGTGGTTTCAACAAGACGGCGCCACATGATATACAGCCAGAGAAACAATTCAATTGCTGCATCAGTCATTTAAATCTTGCGTTCTTGTTGGGACACCCTTTGTTTTGATGCACTTGACAACGTCGATGTGGGTTTAAAGCTCATAAAAATCGTGGTTCGTACAACGTTAATGCTCTCCGTTAACAATGACGCGTCCACATATTCTTCAGAGTATTTTTTTTCTCGAATACTTCCAGAATTGATTCATCCACTGGTGTCATAACCCTGGATTCTGAGCCATTCAGCAAGATAGGTAAAATCAAGATTGGATTTTTGTTCGTCGGGACAGGGCTTAGTAATGAAAAATGCCTTTGCAAATTGTTAACGGCTGCCTTTGTCGCCGCACAATTCGTACCTGTCTCCTTCTGTCATTCCATTTACGTTGTCCTACAAAATTGATCCACATACCCACGCAATTCTCTGTGAGCAAATGACATTTTGACGAATTGAAATTCCCATTTCATAAATTGGCTCACATTGCCCGTCTCACATTGTTAATGCCCTATAAAAGTGATTCAACGAATAATTAAATTTCAACGAATGTTCAATATCTTTATGGCAAAAGTACTTTATGGCCAATGTTGGATGTCTGCTGATCCAAACACAATTCATTTAAATGCCAAACGCGACTCTTCAGAAGACGACAGCGAAACAATGGTAATAAACTATTTGCTTAAAGTGGGGTAGGAGGAGGAGGATATGAAACTTGAAGTAAAAGAAAAAAAAATTAAATAAATTATTAACGGTGTACTTCTTGTCTACCTGAAACACGTAACGCATTATGGTATGTAAAATGTAAACTAACATTGGAACAATTTTTACAATTTACAATAAAGACACGCACCAGATTTGCATTTTTTTTTTTGTCGAAAAGAAAATCGTCATCAATTTTTTTTATGTAGTTTCTTGTTTAATGTGTTGTTCATGCAATATTTTTAAATGATTTTATTATTTTCTTTTTTATTATTTGTTTCGTTCATATAAACGGTCTACATTATTCAATTTTTACATTATTTTTTATATTATTGTAATAATAAATAATCAAACTTAAATGGTATAATAGGATAGGATACATTATTATATAGCATTGTATTAAATATTTTATATGATTTCTTTGTATATATAATTTTGATTAAATTTATATATTTATGTGTGTGTTTTTTTTTTTTTTGCTCGGTTTTAACAAAAATTTTGTTTCAAAATTTCTCCGAAAAAAGTTGTCGTATACGTCTTTTTGGGATGACTATTACTGTGGAAAATATTTCTTTGAAATTGTTATACAAATTTTTTAATCTTTCTTTTATTCTTATAAATAATACAATTTTCACAATTTTTTTGTTTTTCTAAATAATAATTTTTGGGATTTGTTTTTACACAAGTAAACGTTTCAGATTTAACGCTAAAACTAAGCTGGCTGTTCGAAAATGCACAGTGGTTCTTCAGGGAATCAAAGATGAAAGATGGAGAGAGCACGAATTAGAAAAATGTTCAGATAAAAACATGTTCCTTCTAAAATTTGATAAGTCAATGCCAATTGTCATTGGAATTTAATTGTATTCTTAAGGCAGATATGAATCGCCTTAAAAATAGGCCATATCAAGCATGTTTCAATATAAATCAATCATACAAATTGATGGGCCAAACTTTAATTTTTTATTTTCAAACAATATTTTGTTTATTGTTAAATCTATCGGGCAGAAATTGACTCCATCATTGAAAAAATGATGATGAAACTGTTGATCGATTTTGAACTATTGAAACAATCATGAAATTCTTCCCGGAAATTATGTCCTTACAAACTCGTTCGTTCAGATGAAGTTCATTAATGAATGGTGAATCCATGAATATAGTTTATAGGCACAGGGTATGTGCCTTAAAATTTGAAAACTTTATGCTAATTCTATGTCTGGCCATCGATCATCCAACATATACGCTGCCGCTCACTTGAATAGCGCCACCCTAATCATTTATCCAGTGACTTATCTAGTGATTACTATTTAAAGTACACTTCACATACCGGTTCAGTTTTTTACTTATTTGTTCCTCCCTCTTCCACACATCACCTTCAAAAAAAAAAATTCAAGCCATGAAAGGATCTCATTATTTTAATTCGCTCTTTTCTTTTAAATTAGTAAAAGATGGGTTCTTTTTTGGTCCATTTGAATAGCACCCTCACGTGGTAATCAGTTTAAGTGTGAAAGTCTTATGCAGATCATCATAAATCAGATCGGATTACAATAATTGTGTATAATTAAATATAAAACAATCTATTTTAAGTAAAATGGTCCGAGCTAAATCCTTGAGTGTCGAGGAAAGATTTAAAATGAAAATCTAGAAGGATTGTGGACTTTCTATTCATCAAATAGCAAGAAAAACTAAGAGAAATTGCAAAATTATATCGACATATTTACGTGACACCGAAGGCTATCGAAATAATATGAAAGGTCGAACAGCAAGTGCTATTACAGCCGCTGACAAGAGGGCTATTCTGAGATATACCTGAAATTCTCTCTCGACTCTGCTGCCAAAATCAAGGAAAAAGCTGGCGTAAGTGCAACTGTATCAACGGTAAAAAGAGTTATATCCAAAGCAGCACATTTGCAACGCTTGAGACTTAAAAAGAAACCACCGCTAGATAATTTCCGTAAGGAACGTCGCTTTAATTTTTTTCGTACGACTATGACGTGGAGTAGAGAGTGGAATGAAATTATATTTTCTGATGAAAAAAAGTTTAATTAAGAGAGTCCTGATGGATATAATTACTACTTCCACTATCTTCGAAAAGAACAACACCTACTCAATCGATTACACAACTGGGAAGATGGAGTTATGGTATAGAGTGCGATCTCTTATTATGGCACAATAGAGCTCCAGTTTCTCTCTGCAAAACTGAATGCGACTTCATACAAAGCCGTGTTGGAAAAAGCTTTTCCTGAAGTTCAAAATGTTTTCAGAGATTTGGAATGGAAATTCCAGCATGACAACGCGTCAATCCACACAGCAAGAGTCGTCAATTCATGGATTGAAAGCCAAAATGTTGAGGTTATGAACTGGCCGCCTTACTCTCCAGACTTAAACGTTATTGAAAACATGTGGGGATGGCTATTACGCAACGTGTACAAATCAGGCAAGCAATATTCAAGCAAAAGTGAACCCATTAATGGAATTAAACAGGCCTGGTCGTGTATTTCGCTGGACTTAATCAAAATACTGTATGATTCTTTACCGAGCAGAATATATGAATGTATTCTCAACCAAGGCGGAAGCACCCACTACTAAATTTTACTTAAAATACTTATTTTTAAATTAGATGTAAGCAAACAATAATACCTTTAATTTATAATTAATGTTTTTAAGAAGGGTCTATTCAAATGAACCAAAAACTGAAATTGAATTTCTGACTTTTTTATGTGTTTAATGTTTTAGTATTTAATTCCTTAAAATGAAATAAAAGTTATATTATTGGGTTAAAGCAAATACGTGAAACCATATGTTTATAAAAACACAACCAGTTCGTTATAATTATTATTTTGGAAAAAATCGAGCTTAGAAATATAATTAAAGGGGGTGCTATTCAAGTGAGTGGCACTGTATGTATGTGGAACTTGCAAATTGCAAGTTTTGCCTTGCCAAGTTTTTCATTTTCAGTAGGAAAACAATTGCGTATACGAGGACTGAACCCCCACCTCTCAAAAAATAGGCATATTTAAGAATATATAAGAATTTATGCCGTTTTATCGCTCATTAGAAGTGTTGATGTATGTATAAACTCATATATTAAGTGTTCCTATTCCTATTGCAGAAGATTCCAATTCCAATTCCAATTGTGCAGAAGAAAGCTTTCATCTTAGCATTCTAGCAGAGATCTATCATTCGATAATCTTGTCACTTCGTAATAAAACAATGAGTTACTATGCAGTATTCAATCTCCAGTTGTTGGCGAAACCTCAATTTTCACACCAAAAAAACGATAACTTTGTAATTATAATTTCGCAAATTCCTCGCGAAAAAAGTTACCAATCGTACGAATATGACAATAAAAATTTTGAACGCAAATTAAATCTCCAGCATTTGATCTCTCCTTTCTCTCAATGTTATGAAACAGTTGCTGATCACCACTCCCCGCATATATAGGTATAAAAAACAATTTATAATGCGATTCACGGTTCAGGAATATGAAAGAATCATTTCAATAAAATAACCCACTTTTCCAAGATATCCCTCTACTTATCGAAAGAAGAATCGTCTCTTAAAGTAGTATATGATTAAAGACTGTTCTTTCCCGTATCTGCAAACCAGCATTGATTATTTGCTTTCAATTATCGATTAAATGATAGAATTTTTGTTTTTTTTTTCTGCAAAATTTTCGATTTTCACCAAATTTCTCCAAACAAGGCAAATTTTTACAAAAAATTATATACGAAGATGTTTAATGTATAAACTAATGAACTTTATGTCTTAAGTATTCCAATTCCTATGACCAATTCCAGCAGTAACCTTTCACCCAATGATTTTGTCACTTTGTGATGAAGAAATGAGTTGAGAGTACTCAATCTGCAGCAGTTCGCAAAACATCAATTTTGACATAATACGAAAAGAGAACTTGTAAATTTACTGTTCCTTAAACTCCTCGCCAACTAAAGGTGAAATAAAAAATGTAAACACATTTTATTTTAGAGTTGTGTCTCAAAATTGCGTGTTAATGTTGTCCGATTTCAATGATTTTTGGCACATAATCGCTATATGTTTATATTTAAAATTTCATTCGGATGGCTCCAGCAGGATACAGACTGAAAACTTGCAAAAACAACCATCGTGATAATGTGATAGAAACCTTATGAAATATTTTTTGTAGTGAATTTCTCTTTTTTCTCTTTAGTGGTACTGCAGTATCATCTTTCAAATACAGTGTGGCGCACCAATAGCGCTACAGTAAGAAATTTAAATAACTTTTTTCTTAATCAATGTATTTCATTTTTTTTTTCGTTACATACAAAACACAATTTGAATGTGTATAGAGTGGGCTATAAGTAATGTTATTGAAAGATTTGATCTAAGAAAAGTTATGGGAAATGCTTTGGAAGGAGCACGTCATGTAGAAGCAAACAATGGGTGCCATTTGAAATATATTATCTTTAAAACGTAAAATGGACATATTCCCAAACTATAGGTATATTCTAAATTTTAATAAATGCCAAAGAAAAAAGACATACATTGAATAAATCTTAACGTTACTTATGCGCCACCCTTTATAACTAATTGGTTTTGAAGATGATAGACTGTAAATATCTTCCCAGTGCGCATTCCCGCATATGCGACACCTGAACAGAAAATTATTCATTGCGGGATAGCCTGGACAGCTTCAATTCAGTCAAATTCCTTGGTTTCGTTTTGAACACGTCTTTGTTGGCATAACGTCATAACAAAAAGTCTGGTGCCATCAGGTAAGGTAACCTTCGAAGCCAGCGGAAAGTGGAGTCTCCGGATGCTAATTTGTTTGGGAGTTTTCGTTGGAGCTCCGCCATATGTGTGCGCAGTTGCTCCATCTTGCTTGAACCAACCCAAACTGATGAAACGGATAGGTTTTCGACGCACTTTTGGGTAAAAAAACTCTTTCATCATCTTTAAATAACAATCTCCATTGACAGTTGATAGTAGCACGATTCGTGCGCCATCCTGTATAATTATATTTATTACACAACTGTGGCATACGACGCACTTGTAGTGAATTTAAAAATGAAAATGAGTATTTGAGGCGCAATTTTGTTTGATTTTGTTACACTTTATAAATAAAATAAAAATATAATATATATATATACATTCGTATGCAGTTCCCTAAAAACAGATATGAATAGCAACGGATACATTCGTCGCTTCAACTTTGTCGAAAACTGTGTTCTTGAAACGAAATAAAAATGTGCAGGAGAATTTCTGCAGTGTGTGGTGTCGAATAATTTAGAAAAACCGCTAAAATGATAAATATCCGAAAATAGGGAAAAAGGTGGAAAATCCGTCATATCTCGGAAATAGAGAATCCCAATATGAAAATGATTTCATTTAGGCGAGTTTCTAAGGGAAAGTGGTGTTTTTCATTTGGTGCAAAAAAAAAATCTAATTCTAGCTCAAAATTACAACATCACACCACGAAAATAGCATAATTTTCAATTTCTGATGGAGCCTTATTCCCAGTAATCTTGAAAAACGCTAAACTGATAAAAATCGGAAAATAGGGAAAAAGGTGGATAATTCGCCATATCTCAGAAATGGAGAATCCCAATAGGAAGATGATTAATTTACGCGCATTTCTAAAGTATTTGCAAAAAGTGGACTCTTTCAATTGGGGCAAAAAAATGTTCCCAACTTAAAAAAATCGCCAAAATATAGGCATGTGTATGGCTCAAAATTGGAATGTCACACCAAAAACACAACATAATTTTCAATTTCTAATGGAACTTTAAGTGATGATAGCAATCTGTTATTAAAATATAAAAGTACTGAATTATAAACGAGCTGCAATCAATTCATGAAAATGAAGCATTCAGTCATAAAAGAATCCTAATTTTTACCGGCATTTCACGTTTACCGATTTTTTTTTTTTAATTTATCAAATTTTCTATTTTAGCGATTTTTTTATTTTGGTACTTTTTTATTTTAGCGATTTGTATTTTGTAAAAAGCAATTTAACTGTTCTCTTATAATTTATTGGTGAAACATTGGAGTTATCACAAATCACAAGACAACGCTGAAATTAACAATTTCGTTATATTTGTGATTGGATACGAGCATTTCGTTGGCAAATTATAAATACAGGGTGTCCGTCTTGAAAGTATATTACTTTATTTTGCCGTCATTTTGGTAAATATTAGTCTTGACTGTTCGTATTTGGCAGTCGTGAAGTAGAGGCGTGCCAAATTTATTATGGAAAATTATTCGCTCAGTTGACACAAGAGCTTCTTCCACAAGACCATTTACGTTACCGTACATATGCCAATAGGATGGTACAGCTCGCCCATGACAACCCCGATTTTCGTGGAAAAATCATAATGAGTGACGAGGCACATTTTCATTTGAATGGATATGTGAATAAACAGAATAGTCGGTTCTGGGTAATGGAAAACCCTCAAATTATTCATCAGTTACCTTTGCATTCATTAAAAGTGACAGTCGGGTGTGCAATTTGGTCAGGAGGAATCATTGAACCCCACCTCTTTGAAACTGAAAACGGCATAACGGTAACTGTCGTGATATGATTGAAAAGTTTTTAACGCCGCAACTGCATGCTTTGGGCTTGATTAACATGTGGTATCAACAAGACGGTGCCACATTGCATACAGCCAGGATTACAATGGAATTACGGCGGGACCTCTTTCCGCAACAAGTTATTTCAAGAGATGGTGAAGTTGATTGTCCTCCACGGTCGCCTGATTTGACTGACTCGGACTTCTTTTTGTGGGGATATCTGAAAATCTAGGTTTATGCAAACAAACCAGAAACGCATGAGCAACTCAAACAAAATATTCGTGATGAAATTAATGAAATACCGCGTGAGATTTGTGAGGATGTAATGTAAAATGTGCTCAAAAGGGTTCGCATTTGTGAGGCTAACAGAGGCGGGCATTTATCTGATATTGTATTCCATACATAATTGCCGACATTAAATAAAACATTTATCAATAGATCATTCATTCTGTTTCAATTAATCAAAAATTATAAACACACAAAGTAGTATACCTTCCCGGCGGACACCCTGTGTATTTGTATTTAACGATTTCTTTATTTTCGTGGTTTTGGACTAATTTTTGGCATTCCGGGTGTACAGGAAACCGCAATATTTGTACGAAAATTTTTCCTCTGCAATCTGTTCAACAATTAGAGTTCAAAACCGAACACACAGTGTCTACGTTTGCAAAAGTGAATGAAGTGAGATAAAAGCGAGCAGAAATCATCGAATGTGTAAAAATTTTATTCGCGCAGGGCTCCTAAAATAAAGTTTTGGGCCAGCCAAACTTTTAATGGCATTCTGTTTTAAATTTTTCAGTTTTAATTTTTTTTTACTTAAAACCCTGTATATTTAATGTTTCTTTTGATTGATTTTTCGTCAGATAATGTAAATCGCTCAAATGTGCCCAAAAGTAAATAAGTAATAGAATTTATAAAAATAAAAAATTAATTATTTTCAAATTTCTGTTCTTTTGAATTTGAATATTTACTTTGTTGTTGAATATTTTTTAGTTTTCATGTACCTTACAAAATTGGAATGACATTTTTGTGATGACTTGATATGGAATTATTCAAATCTGTCAGATGAGTATGACAGATTTTACGCTACACTTAAAAATAGATTGCAAAATATCACAATCGTATCCCTTAGCCAATGCATCAATTAGTGTAAGCTTTCTTACCACAAATTAAATATTTTCCTTTTCCTCTCCAAAACTTGCAACAAAAATTAACAAATTTCCCTCACAAACCACTGTGCCAGTCACTGACAACAACTTAAAAATGCTTTTTCTCTTTCATACCTAAACTCTATAGTCGATCACTGGTAATTTTGAAAATTATAATATCTAAATGCTTAACTTAATTGTTTGTCTACATTAAAAAATACCTATTGTGAATTACACAGAATAAAATTTAAACGAAAAACTATATAAACTAATGAATTAAATTAAACTTGTATTGTTTGTTGGGGTTTGTTGAGTGTTTTAACTATTATACAATTAAACAATTTTTTGTTTTTTTTTTGTGTTTTTAAACATATCTTTGTATTACTTTGCAGTTGTTGCTAAAGGTGAATTGTTGTTGTCTGCTAATGTTTACAATTCCTCTAAACATCGGGCATTTGTTAGCATAATACGTGTTAAGCGCCAAACCTGTTTGGCGGCATTCTCTAAAGCGCCCGGTGATTTGCCTTTGAACAGGTCCATGTTGGGCAAAAAGTAATGGGGACAGCGACGGCACTGCAGGCACGATATCAACTGCAGGAAGATGCCATTGATGCGATCGGCGATACAATTTTCCTCCCATTCCATTTCACGGGGATGCTTTTCGCATTCGTAGAGCAGCAGGGTCTTTAGATGATATGAGGTGACAGGATTGCCGGGTAAGTCTAAGTGGCGATCGCGTAGGGTTTTTAAAATGCTTAAGCAACGGCGGCGGCTGGCACCTGTGAAAGATAAGAGAAAAATAAAAGAGGATAATAACACTAAATGTATTGTATTTAGTAAAAAGAGAATCGGGTATGTGTTCTAAACTAAATTATTTCTCTCAGTGTATACATTAATATTTCAAACTGTCATAGAATCTCTACAACCTTGTCTCTCTGTCCCACACTTTTATTCTAGCGCGTTATTTTCGAAATGTATTTTTAGTTTTGAATTTCGATTAACTTAACACTAACAGTTTTATTTGTTATTGCTTTGCCTATTTTTTGCTCATTTTATGAGCGTTTACATGTGTTTGTATCGCGCATTTAGGCACAGCTTGTTTCGTGGACTCCGTGGCGCAACGGTAGCGCGTCTGACTCCAGATCAGAAGGTTGCGTGTTCAAATCACGTCGGGGTCAATACGTATTTTTAAGCAGATTATATCCTTTTGGTGATTTTTTTCAACATTTTTTTTATTTTTGTTTTATGACTAGTTTATTGTAATGGATCATAATCATTTTCTAGTTGTTCGTTTATATGCTTAGCTAAACTTGGAAATCACATTGCTTTTCGTTCGTTTGCTGGGGCTTTCCAATAATAATTCCACAATTTTATGTTTTACCAGCGTGCTTTTAATGTCAAATGTGATAACATTTCGACTTTGGAAAAATTATAAATGTGGAAAATATACAAAGGCGGTCCTAAAACTAGCCGGCTAAATAAAGAAGACACTTTTTCCAGCGATATTCAATAGCTTCCATAACCTGTTTATATAGGGTAACACATAAGTAACGTTAATATTTGCTCGCTGAATACATTTTTTGTTTAAGTCTTTTTCTTCATCTATTTACAGAATTAACTCAATAATACTTGGGAAATTTATGATGGAAAGGCTCAACACAGAAAAAAAGAACCACAGTTGTTTAATTTTACTTTGAAAGTCAGCATTCCATTATTCAGATCATATTACAATTTCTTTTATGTTCGAAATGCTCCTAGCGCTCCTACAATTTACCGATTGCTTCATCATTTTGGGCAACAATGGGCTGTCTGTCTGATCTTCCGCGTGCTGGAAGACCTCGTGCAGTTCGAAATGAAGTGACCATTGCCCGAGTGCAAGCAAGTGTTGAGGAAACCCCCAAAATTTCTACCAAGCGACGTCGCGACGTCCTCAACAGTTAGAAGCGGTCTTTGCAAAGAAATTTACATATGCTACATCTTTCCCCATATAAGATGCAATTGGTTCACGAGTTAAAACCAAATGATGTACAAGAACGCATTCAATATAGTCGCCGTTAATGTTACTTATGCGCCACCCTTTAATAAAAACTATCAAACTCCTTAAAATACCCTTCAGCTGCAGACTTCACGTCCTCATTGTTGGCAAATTCTTTACCACCGAGCCTTTCTTTCAAGTTTGCAAATAGAAAATAGTTCGAGGGAGCTAAATCTGGTGAATAAGCAGCATGATGAAGCAATTCAAAATTTAATTCGCTAATTTTGGTCATCGCAACAGTGGATGTGTGAACTGGGGTATTGTCTTGATGAAACAACACTTTCTTTTTCATCCATTCCAGTCCACTGCTTTGACTGTTCCTTTGTCTCAATTTCCTTTGTGAAGTGGTGGGTGGAGCCATGTCTCATCCAAGGTTATAAATCGGCGCAAAAATTCGGCTACATGACTCCGTTTTTCCTCTATTGAAAGCAAGCGCTGCACCCATCTGGCGCACAGCTTTCTCATTTTCAAATCTTCGATCAATATACGATGCACAGCACTTTTTTAAATGCCTATCATTTCAGCTAGCTCACGTACCTTCAGCTGACGATCATCCAATACTATTTTGTGGGTTTTTTTTTACTGTTTCTGGAAAGGAAACCTCAATTGGTCGACCACTACGGTGTTCGTCTTGGCTCGTACTCTCCCAGAATAGAATCTAGCTCGGCTTTAATATTGGTTGGGCTGAGACCTTTCAAATGGAAATATTGAATTACATAACCGTGATCAATTTTTTACATTTTTTCAAATTCACTCAGATCGTTTACTTTTGATGGCTCAAATAAAAATACAAAACAACGTGGCGCCTTGAAACTTAAAGCATATGTTGCCACTTTTCATCAAATCTATCAAACTACTGGCACCATCTATACGTCATGTCGGCTAGTTCTAAGAACGTCCTCGTACTAATAGCAACAGTAATATACAAATATGTTGTTATTGTTTTCCCTCTTTTACAGTTTTCTAGTTTGGAATGTTTTAACGTAAATTTCCTTGAAATTTTATCAATTTTGTTTTTTTGTTTTTTTTTTGATTTAAAAACTTTAGCATATCGTAGAAACGTTTCAAATTTTGGAAGAAATATGTTACTGTTCAACGTGACCAGATTTTGCGCTTTTAGTAGCATCGAGTCTGTCTGGGAAGACTTTCATATGCTGCACGAATGTGGCCTGATGGTATTTTGTTCGATTCTCGGCACAGACCAATCTTTAAGGTGCTGGTCGTCTCATATCTTTTAGTTGAAAATTTGGCCTCTAGAGTGGCCATATGGAAGAACCCACTGGGTTTAAGTCCGGGGAATATGGTAGCCATTGTTGTGAAGAATTAAAGCTGAAAACTTTTTCGCGTAAAAAACGTTGAGTTTCACGGGTTTTATAAGAAGGTGACGACTCTTGTTAAAACGGCCAATAGTTTCTATCGAATTATTTTGCATGCCCAAGGTAACAAAGCATCGTTTAAAGTTGTTTCACAGTAGATTAGTTGGTTTACCTTTACGCCCCGTTCAATGAAAACGGATAGTGAGCATGCAGTGGCAGTTATTGCGGCTCAAACTATCACTTATCCAGACGCTTGCTTTCGTTTTTTAATTGTATTTGTCTAAAAATACGCGATCATTTTGGTTATTTGCATATTTTTGAATCGTACAAATTTTCAAGCTCGCCACCAAGGTTTAAGACTTTTAACACCTTTGCTCTTACTAGGCAAAATGTCTTTGTGAAGATGTTGATCTTACACCCTTTGTATTTTGGCGGGCTTTAATCGGAGTTATTTTAATATTTATCCCATGCTACGAGCAGACACATTGAAATTTTTCGCTAACTGAACTTCGCTTTGCCGTGGTTTACGTTGAATTCTGGCCTTTACTTTTCGAACCGTTTCTGACGATGGTGCTGTGTATTTGACTGTCCACCTTCATGGCGTTTTTTGGTATTACCAGTATCATTGTAACGTGCAATTGTCTGGTACATAAACATAGTTCAGTAACAGTGGCTGGTTGTGAACAAGGCAATAACACTGTTGCATTCAAATGCATTCATTTCGGTAACTTTTTTTCTAACTGCGACGTAAAACGATATGCTTCTGTAAGCTTGTAAACAACATAACAGATTGACGCCTGTCAAAAATTGGGTGCGCTGTCATTAGCCGTTTGATTGTTACAGTAGCATGAAATTGGCAGTAGAGTCTGCACCTGCATAGCAGTAATATATGAATTGCAGAAATCGTTCCAACAAGCCGTTAAGTAATTTGTGAAAAATCAATTAAAAAACATAGAAACATAATTAACTGAATCCATTTTCCAATTTTTTTCATTGTTGCATTCGGTCTTAAGTTCAGGCGACCTGAAGTGAAGAGGACGCAGTATCGTGACGTCCCAAACGTCTCAAAAGTGTTTTACCAGTTAAAAGTATATATATTGAAAAGATTATTAAGGTTCCTATTTTCTTATTAGGGCTAGTCCTTTTCTACCTAACCAATTCCGACTTCAGTCTGTTTTTGACTTAAGGACTTTTGGCCGCAAATCCTAGTTCGAGTGGCTCGGCTTCTACCGTATTTTAAATATACATGGAAGGACACTGAGACATCAAAGAATGTACATGTTTTATGTACGGATCCCAGATAAATATGTTCCATCATATAGAGGAGAGTATAAAAAGAAAACCTTAAAGTTTAAGACTTAAACCTTATAGAAAAGAATCGCTGAATAGAGCCATAGGATAATATACATTCTTAAAAAAAAGTACCCGGAATTATTCACTTAAAAAGTTTGCTCAAAGGGTTGTTTCTGTAACTAAGTTGACATTGAACTGTCCTCTATACTGACTTGGAGTTTGGGCGCGATCTGTCATTTGGTTTGTTTTCAGTGCCTGATTTTGCCAATTCGTTTCAAGAGCGTTTTGCAATTTAATTTCTAATTTTATATTGGAAATCGAATTTTGTATGCCGGTGTCACTGAAAATGTTTGCAGAAGGCTTGCGGTCAATCGATGTTATCAAAAACAAGTGCATGCGAGTGGTTCAGGGCATTTAAACACGGTCGAGATATGGTCGGCGTTTAATGTATTCAACTGAAGTTAACACGATTAAAGTGTAAGAAATGGTGACTGAAAGTCGTTATACAGACATAGTCAAAAGTAATTACACAAACCTAAGAGCTTTGTAGTTTTTCCTAAAACGGCTACGTTTGTCGTTGTTTAAAAACTGATTTAAGAAAGTCAATTGTGTTTGGCATGGGTTAGGTTAGATTAGGCCAATATGGTAGTCTGAATAGACAGTCGCTTGGGCGCTGTTTCAAATGCTAAATGCAGCCTACCATTTTTATGTAGGTTCCATCCAAACACCCAAAGAAAATCACTCTTGTGTCGGGGCGGTATGTTTACCATATGGCTCATGACGTTTAGGTTATGACAGAATCTATTTATTTATTTTTTTCATTTTCATCAATAGAGGAAAAACCTCTTATAGACTACACAGAATTTTTATAATAATCAAGAAAAAAAATATATTAAAAACATTATTAATTAGGATTTAGGTTGAGGATGAAGGTTGAGTAGAGGCCAAAGCAGTAGATGAGGCAGTTCCAGAATTGGAGGCGGCAGTGACAGTTGAGACGGATGTAGCTGTTACGAGCACTTACAGCTGGCGCCATCTATTGGCAAACATCGGCAACTTAGTTGAGCAACTAATAACACCACTTTTCCAAACAAACTTTAGTTTGTCTTTAGCTATTTCAGCCTCTGTCATTTCAAGCTTTATCCATTGTGAGCAAACTGTCATTTCCATGACATGCGGAGTTTCACATAGACTCTTCGATACAACTGGCAATGCTAGTCCCAAATTGAAATCATTTCCGATACTCAGCTAATACGATCCCTGATCAAAAAAGTGTAATGTCGTCGTCAATTTTATGGTGTTCGGTATAAACGTTGAAATGTTCGGAATAAACGTTGACATGACCCCGCTTTTCAAATGAGATGCTATTGCCTCTAGCACATGCTTAAATGTTGCATTATTCATCCGAAAATAGCTTTCGAATCTTTTAAAGAAATAACAAAATATATTTCTTGCAAATAAAGGACTTTGAGTTTACTATTTGCTTTTCATCTGGTAATTTAAAGATGTTCGATTTCTGCTTGAGATATTTTCTTTGTACTATTAAAATTTTTTTTCTATTTTCTTCATTAAACTCTATAATAATTAACAAATCGTAAAATTGGGTAAAAAGTTTATTCTCGGTTTTTTTGCATAAGTTCTTATAAAATCCAAATTTTCAGTCCAATTTTGATCGGCAAGGACTTATTTTCTTCCCATAAGATCATTCCTTAATGTCCAAAATTTTATTTATGGACAAATTTTATTTTTGTGAAATGTTGATAAAAATAAATCTAACCCCTCAACAACTTAATAAATAGCTCTTAAACTGATAGCTTGATTGAAAAGTGTTGCACATGCTTTTGCCAGGAAATTTAGTTACCTTTAATTTCATAAATATAACCATAAAATCGACTCAGTATGTCCGAAGAACTCACTTTTTTTGAAAACTCGAAAACTGATCTGCTTCTGCATCTGACTGCATGTTCAACTTCAGCGGAAAATCTTACATAAGAAATGACAGTCATCAAGTGCCAGAGGTCAAAATTTTTTTAATCTAGTGTTATCGATAAACAGTCAACGTTGTCTTAAGACTGTTAAGGAATACCAAACTGATGTTGACTTTGAGTTAAAGTGGTGATGCTGCAAAATTGACGCCAATGTTGGCAACGCTAACTTGAATAAGGGCGATTATTAGTGTATCATTTCGAAAGTATCCTACTTTAAAAGTAATACAAAAAATTATAATGAATAATAAATAGTACGTGTTCTATTGACTAATTTCCTGTATTTTTTTGACAGAATGTAACTTTTCTCTTTTCACCCCAGTATTTCTCTTTTGTTTTCATAGTTCTTCTTATGTCTTATCATTGCTCTGATCGATAACAGTTATTTATAGGTTTGATTTTTTTTTTTTTGTATTATAAAAACAGATTTAACGATTTTCGATTTGCCATATTTAAAGAGTATTTCAGGGACAAATTGTTTGCACACGGTGATTAATTCGCTCACTGAAATCTTTTTGTTGGTCATACGAATAGCATAATGGCGGTTTTGTATGGACGTCACTTAGCTAATATTTCACTATTTCATATAGCTCGTAAAATATGACATTTTGTCATTTGTCAAGAGTGACAAAAGAATTTGCGATAGAAAATAATTTATAAATAACCGCAATAATTTCCGAAATGTGAGATATTCGCTGTCAATAGTTTGAAAAATGATCAATTTTTTGCATATTTAGTAACAATAATTTTACGAAATCCATTATGACGCTAAGAGTTTAAACGCAATAGAAGTTTTGTAAATTAAGACATTCTCAGAAATGTAACGGGTCATCCATTTTTCGGTTTCAAAAGTAAAGTTAAATAAAACACACATAAAGCTATGATTTCGATAAAACTTTTATTTCATTATAATGCTTGGACCTTTTGCTTTATATACGAAATACCATGTCATTTAAATGACCGACTCTGGATTAGTGGCAGCAGTGGATCCTTTTGAGGCAGTTTTCGACAATTTTTTCGCACATTTCGGGCGGTATCTCGGCGATAACTTGCCGAATGTTGGTTTTAAAATGCTCCAACGTTTGGGGATTATCCGTGTAAACACGGTCTTTGACTTAACCCCACAAAAAAAGTCTAACGCTGTCAAATCACATGATCTTGGTGGTCAATTGACGTCGCCAAAATGTGAAAATACGCTTTTTGGAAACTGCTCATGCAATAAAACCACATTTGGTTGTGTTGTTTGGCTCATGGCATCATATTGTTTGAAACCACATATCGTCTAGTTCATAATGTTCAATTGCAGGTCAAAAACAGTCAGTTATCATACGGCCATAGCGCTCTGAATTGACGACAACGGGTTTCCCAGCATCATTTTCAAAAAAGAAAGTACGGTCCAGTTATACCTCCAGACCGTAATGCACACCAAACAGTTACTTTTTCCGCATACAATGCCTTTTCCACAAAGCCAAGGCCCATATGCAGCAATTTTGTTTCTTGACGTAACTACTGAGTGAGAAATTAGCTACATCGCTGAAGAAAATTTTGTTCGAGTAATCTACATTAAAAGCCTATTGCTGTAGCACCCAATCACCAATTCTATGGTATGGAGTGGTCAGCCGTCATTAATTGTTGCGCGAGTTTGTCTCTATATGGATGGAGGTGCAAATTCAAATGCAAAATACGCCATAATGAGCCCTAAGACAGGTCCAATTGCTGAGAAAGCCGTGAAATCGGCAAATTCGAATTATCCGCCACACTTTCACTAACAGGAGCTATATTTTCGGCAGTGCCACATCTGTAACGTTTTCATTCTCTTCATTTTTCTTTATAATCTTGTCAATTTCTTACACAGTAGGTCGATTATGACGACCATAATCATCCCGTAATGCACTAAAAGTGGCTACGTTTGAATCACCACTTTGGTAGTAAGTTTTAACTATTTTTACGCGTTCTTCGTTTTTCGGTTGTTTAACGATCCGTATTCGTAAATGGCAAACCTTTCACTAAATAAATAACACTTTAAATGACAGGTATTTAACAGCCGACAGCCTTGCCAGATCGGTGATTTTGAAACCACTCAATGGATAATCCGGATGGATAAATAATGGATAATTATGGTATCTCTGATATTGATAGTTAGCAATATATCATGCAACGAAATATATTGTAAACTGAAAAATGGACTAATTTTTGAGACTGACTTCTAGTCACCCTAAAATTTCCATAACATTTTGAAAATTTGTTTAAAATAACAAATATATATATTTTTTCAGGATAGCATTTTGGTTATGGTGAAACAGCCAGTTTTCAGAGCTGACATGTTATAACCCAGTAAAAAAAGACGAAAGTCATTTCAAAGAATAGTATTTTCATAGCTTCCACTAATGCTATATGAGCATATTTTCCTCTTTTTGGGGAGCTATTTTTAATTACCATCAAGGGACCGATGAGATTAAGGCGTTATAGTCGACTTTTTGTAAAAATATTAATAATTTTTTGTATTTTTTTTGCTTTTTTTTCTTCGTTTTTAGTTTCTGGTGCAATAACTTAGAATTGTTCAGCATATATTTAAAACTGTTGTTCATTAAGAACTTAAATTAATTAGTAAGTGAAAGCTGATTAAAAGAAGAAAATTGCCATGAAAAATTATTTAAAGGGTTTTCATTTCCTCAGAGAATCTGATAAAAAGATGTCAAATAATACCAGCATCCCTTGTATGATCAGCTCATATAAAATTCATCGATGATTATCCATTTTATTACCACTTCCAGACCACAAATAGTGGATTTTGTTAACTTCCCTGGATTCCCCTTTTTTACTGGGATACCATCAAAAGCGCAGAATTTATTTTAAAACAATTTGAAAATTTTTTGCGAGATATCTAAACTAAAATCCCTATTCCAAATTAAATTTTAATCAGTAAATTTATTCGTATTCCAAAATCGTTACTAGGAGGTGTAGCCTTCCGAAATTAATATTTCGAAAGCAATTGATTTGGAGAAAAATTGGAAAAGCTCAAAATTGTCGACCGATATAAACACGAATGGGTGTGATTAAAGGGTCCCCTTTTCATAAATAAAACATTGGTTTAATCCAAATTGCTGATCAGATATCTAATGAGATGTATTTTAATAATTTTTGCTTAACAACGTCCATAAATAGAGACCTTTAAGAAGTGTATGAAACCTCAGGATTTGTGAATTGCCATTAACGAATAAAGTATAGGAAAATTTTTACAACTTATAATATTTTTCAAAGGGGTAGTTAGTCTTTGTATAGTTTTCATATTGAGCCAACTTTGCTATTTGAAATCCATAATATCATGGACGATACACCCAATCAGAGTCAGTCATATGGGTGTGTCAAAAACCTTTTCTTCTCATAGACAATACTCGTATATGGACATAACATATGGGTATGAACATATCTGCTTATAGAGAAATTTCTTCTTTTTTTATTTTTTACATAATATTGATCACGATTAGGGCGATCTTTTACAATTGCATACACGATAAATTAGAATTATCCTTTCCCATAGTTTTCAAGGGTCACAATGAATTTGAAAATATGTTAGTCTTTTGAGAGACGATTCAGTGCTTCCAGGGGCAAGTCGTATCCCTCTGATACTTGCAGTTTGCACTGTCGTGGACGATGTATCGACTTATCGCCAAATGAATGATCACGTGAATAAGCCCTCTAAATATGAGATATCGACCCAGTTTTTCACTAAAATTCAAATTTTTTAGTATTCTTTAATAACAAGGACCTCACAGAACGAGAAGCAAGTCTATTAATAGAGTATTTGCGTATTAATAAACTTTTCCTTAAACCAAATAAAACGAAATTGAGAAGATTTAGGCCACATTGTCGGTTCAATGACAATTTCAGTATATACGTCGACGGGGAAGAGATTCCAGAAGTTAATTCAGTTAAATATTTGGAATTATATTTTTAAAGTAATCCTTCTTGGACATTGTATAAAGAGTATCTGAAGTCTACAGTATCACCTGCCATAGGTTTATTGTATAAGTTTAAAAAGAAATATGATCGAAATACTACATTTGTAATATTTCAAGTTATAATTAAAAGTCATTATTACTGTTTAGCCATTATGTATGATTATAAAAATAGTTCTGAATTAAACAAATTGGTGAACTTGTCAATTTCGTATTGTACGCTTTCTCTATATAGAGATGTTTTTCCAACAGTTTTTCCAGTATACAAATTACAATTGTTTAAAATTACAATTGCTAATATACAGGGTATCCGTCGGGAAGGTATACTCATTTGTTTTGCGGCGATTTTGACAGTCTTGACAGTTCATATTTGGCAGTCGTGATGTAGAGACGTGACAAATTTATTATGGAGAAATATTCGATAAACCAACGAAGCTCAGTTGACACAAGAGCTTCTTCCACAAGACCATTTACGTCACCGTACATATGCCAATAGGATGTTTCAGCTCGCCCATGACAATCCCGATTTTCATGAAAAAATCGTAATGAGTGACGAGGCACATTTTCGTTTGAATGGATATGTGAATAAACAGAATAGTTGGTTCTGAGCAATGGAAAACCCTCAAATTATTCATCAGTCACCTTTGCATCCATTAAAAGTGACAGTCTGGTGTGCAATTTGGTCAGGAGGAATCATTGGACTTTATTTCTTTGAAACTGAAAACGGCGTAAGGGTAATTGTCAATAGGGAGTGATATGATGATATGATTCAAAACTTTTTAACACCACAACTGCATGCTTTGGGCTTGATTAATATGTGGTACCTACAAGACGGTGCCACATCGCGTACAGCCAGGATTATAATGGAATTACTGCGAGACCTCTTTCCACAACAAGTTATTTCAAGAAATGGTGATGTTGATTGGTCTCCACGGTTGCCTGATTTGACTGCTCCGAACTGCTATTTGTGGGGATATCTGAAAAGCAAGGTTTATGCCAACAAACCAAAAACGATTAAGCAACTCAAACAAAATGTTGGTGGTGAAATTAATGAAATATCGCGTGAAATGTTTGAGAATGTAATGAAAAATATGCTCTAAAGGGTTCGCATTTGTGAAGCTAACAGAGGCCTACATTTATCTGATATTGTATTCCATATATAATTGCCGACATTTAATAAAACATTTATCAATATAACATCCATTCTCTTTCATTTAATCAAAAATTACAAACAAACAAAGTAGTGTGCCTTCCCGACAGACACCCTGTATGTTTTCAAATGCTTGCATAGTATTGGCCATCAGACGATAAATTATTCTCGAAATCAGTAAACGTATCTTCAATACGAGAAACACTGTCAATTTGAGAGTAGTTATGCATCGATCTGAAACAACAAAACAACGTAAAGAACATTCTGGTAGTGGTCAGTACAATATTTTACCACAACAGTTAAAATCACTAGAAACACTTTCATTGTTTAAATCGTCAATGAAAGGGTATTTATCGCAAAATGTCGAAGAGCTTCTGGTATGAATTTCAAGCTAATATTGAAATACATGCCAATAAATTAGATTTTTCATAAATGTGTTTGTATTTTGTATTAAAACTATGGTTATCACACAAACATATTTTGATGTAATTGCATAATTTGTATGAAGTTTGTTTGGTACAATAAATTAAAAAAAAAAAAAATAAAGAAGGGCAATTTCGTCGTTGAAATTTATTATCAAAATTCGTTCTCTGTAACAAAATGTGCACCGTTTGATATGACCATTTCATGGTCGTCATAATCGACCTGCTGAATCAACAAGTCGTGCTGTTATCTCCAAATTTCGCACCAAATTTACTTTGTTGTACATAAAACCATCGACTCGCATGCGAAGAGTGTGTACCGAAGAAAATATTGCAGCCGTAGCGACCAGTGTTAATGACGATCGTGAAATATCAATTCGTCGCCGTTCTCAGCGATTGGTCAGGTGTTACTCAACCATAAGGAATTCAACTCACGCAAGAATTGCAGCCGAATAACCTGTCACAACGTCTAATTTTCGCTGAATGGACCTTACAAAAGCTCAATGAAAGTCCACTGTTTTATCGAAAAATTGTGTTCAGCGATGAGACTCATTTCTTGCTGAACGGATACATAAACAAGCAAAACTGTCGCATCTGGAGTGATGAACAGCCACATGTCATACATGAATTGCCGATGCATCCCGAAAAAACGACAGTCTGGTCTGGCTTATGGGCTGGTGGCATCATCGGTCCATTTTTCTTCAAAGACGACCGTGAAAGAAACGTTACCGTTAACGGTGAACGATATTGAGCCATGATACACGATTTTTTTTTTTTGCCCCAATTAGCTGAGTTGAAACTGGTTCACATGTGGTTTCATCAGGACAATGCAACATGCCACACTGCTCGTGAAACAATGGATATGTTGAGGAATGAATTTTGCGAGCAGCTTATCTCTCGATTTGGCCCCCAATATCTTGCGATTTAACGCCTCTTGATTATTTCTTGTGGGTTTATGTCAAGTCGTTAGTCTATATGGACAAGCCGAACATTATTGAAGCATTACAGGATAACATAACACGCGTTATTCGTGGAATACAGGCCAAAATGCTGGAAACAGTGACAAATAATTGGACCTTCCGAATGTACATTTTGAGACGGAGTCGCGGACAACATTTACATGAAATCATCTTTAAGAATTAAATGGCAAAGACCAATTTATCGATTCCAATGAAAACATTTTAATATATTATGCAAATTTGGGTGTTTTATTCGATTTAAAAAAAAACTACGATGAAAAAAGCACCCCTTAACTATTTTTCTAGAGGTGGGTTCAGCCACTGTGTGGTTCAGGGTTTCTAACTGGACTGATTTTGTTGACTCTCAAACATAACCTTAGTATGACTATGATATATTAAATGTAGACCTTTTGCTTAGGTCAACATCTAATGAAGTTGATGAAACCAATCTTTGTTGGTCATTTTGCAAATATGATTTGTCCCTGCCACTGCAAATTATATATGCTAAATATAATAGAATTTTGATGATAATCCTGCTTTTTACAAGCGATAAAAGGCAATATCGGGCGGTCTATTTGTATGGGGATATATGATAACAGAGGCCGATTTGATCCACTCTTTATTCAATAACATTAACCTTTTGTCCAGATATATTTTAACATGTACTAAATATAATTTGAATCTATTTCAAATTATGGCTGGAAACATATATGTACATATCGAAACATAGATCAATAGTATCCATTTCCAATAGTGCTCATCCTTGGCACAAAACATTTGTGCTGATTATCACAATCGGTTAGACGGAGTTACAATTTTGAATAAGATTCTAAGTGGATCTGTATATGTGCAATTCATACATTCTTTGAATTTCTTCTTATGCTATGCCAAAAAAGATTTGTTTTTCAAAATTTAATATTTATTTTCTCGATCAGTTGAAAGCCCTTTTTAAAATAGCTTGCGTTAAAATAGGCCTTTATTTCGATTGCCATCTCATTATTTGAGTAAAATCACTTTCCTTCGAGTCAGCTTTTGATGTTTGAGACGAGATAATAGTCGAGGGTGGGGCGGTCAAAAAGACGAGCCACAACACAAGCGATTTTGGCTTTATTGCATGAGAAGTTCCTAGAAAGCGTAATTTCACGTTTTGAAGCTGTCAGCCTTTTTAGTGGTGCTACCTCAAAAACAGTCTTTACGCGGATAATCCCCAAACATTAGAGCATTTGAAAACCAACACTCGTCAAGTCATCGCCGAGATATCGCCCGGAATGTGCTAAAAAATGGTCGATAACTATCTCAAAAGGATCCACTGCTGTAACCAATCCAGAGGCGGTCATTTAAATAACATTCTATTTAGTATATAATAAAAAGCAAGGTCCAAGCATTACAATGAGATAAAATTTTTATTGAAATCATAGCTTTATGTTTATTTTATTTGAGTTTATTTTGGAAACCGATAAATGGATAATTCGATATGGAACTTTATTAATACTTTTTCAATACTTAATACTATTCCTATTACAATTGCGATTTTGGACTGGGTAACTGATATAAAAACTGTATTCAGAATCCGTTTTTTTTATTTTCATTATAATATTTACTCGTTATTGATGCAAAGAAAATTTTGTTGAAAAATATTTTTGGCGTCATTCATGCAAGTGATTAATTGCAAAATTTTTGGGCTGAAATTCCTTCGGTCTTTTTTCTTGTGTAGACGCAAATGTGTACTACGACGCGGTTATTTATAATTGATTATGAATGGCAAGCATGTGTTTTTAAAGGGTGTCCCAACAAGAACGCAAGATTTAAATTTTAAATAAAACACAGATATTAAAAAAAAAAAATCGTGAAACTGTATTATATCGTTAAGTAGACAGAGGTTATGTATGGAATAACATATCGGGCAGGTGGCCGCCGCGGCTTTGCTAGCACACTCGCGATCTTTTATTTTCAATGACCGTTTTGCATAAATGCTCCGGTATTTCATTAATGCAGCGTCCAATTTCATCTTTTAAGACTTGAGTTGTCGTCGGGTTATTCGCGTAAATCATCGACTTCAAAAACACCCAAAGAAAAAAGTCTAATGGTGTTAAATCGCACGATCTAGGCGGCCAATTCTGGTCTCCAAAACGCGAAATAACACGACCGGGAAATGACTGATACAGCAATTGAATTGTTTCTCTGGCGGTATGACATGTGGCGCCGCCTTGTTGAAACCATATGCCCTCCACATTTATTTCTTCAATTCTAGGCACGAAAAAACTGGTTATCATTTCACGATACCGAACATCATTGACTATTTGCGCTTGACATGCCTCATTTTCATAAAAAAAAAGGTCCAATGATTCCTCCAGCCCAAAATCCACACCACCCGGTGACACGTTGAGGATGCATTTGCTTCTCGTGAATCACTCGAGAATTTTCTTCACCCCAAATGCGACAATTCGGCCTATTGACGAAGCCATCAAGATGGAAGTGGGCCTCGTCACTGAAGATGATTTTATCGGCAAAATCAGCATTTTTATGTTGTCTTTCCAATACCCAATTAATGAACTCAATTCGCTGTCCATGGTCAGCTTTCTTCAGTTCCTGAGTTAATTGAACTTTGTATGCAAATCTTTCGTCAAAATTCGCCGCATAGTGGATTTGGAGACACCAATTTGCTAAGCTCGCTGTCGAATTGAGGTGGATGGAGTTTGAGCGACATCATCACATACAGCTGCGACATTTTCGGTCGATCGACCTGGTCGAAGGCGCGTTGTTGTCTTTACATCACTAACAGACCCAGTTTTGGCAAATTTATCCATTAATCTCTTTGTTCAGTTGACTCTTTTGGAGCATTATTGTGACTCAAAATTGATCGCAAATTGCGAACTGTCGCCGCAAAACTTTCACCATTTTGGTAAAACAATTTCACAATGAGAATGCGTTGTTCATTCGTGTAGCGCTCCATTTTTACTAACCTCGTACTTTCTACTAGCAAACAATCACAATTGTTCAAATGTCAAACAATGACACTTCGAATGGCGCCAAATTTAAATCTTGCGTTCTTGTTGGGACACCCTTTAGCTAGTCAGCTAGTGATATTAGCTTTATCAACTCGGTTAGATCTAATTTAATAATACATCCACATATACCTGTTAATCACAACGTAGTCATATTTTGAATATGACTTCACACTTCACACTTCAATTAAAAATAAACCAAAATATGTGAACACAATCTAAAGCTTAGATCCCACTATCGGCGCACATAGCACAATATGTACCGATTTTTATTGTGCTACATCGGTGCGTTTGACAAGGATTTGGGCAATTACTTTTTGAGCAGTCACATTATCATCGCATATTGTGCTATTTGTTTTCGGTACATGTCGGCCGGAAGAAAAATTTGTGCACAATCTGCAAAACGTGGTCACACTATCAGCGCACTTTTTGAGAAATTGAATCATATGTTTTTTGTTTACATGTCTTCGCTGATTGATTTACAAAATTGAAAATCAATTTCTTATTTTACAGCATTAAAGCGGTGTAATAAAAAAGGTATGCAATAATAATTCTATATAATTCTTTGTTTACACATTGATTTTAGCGGAGGGAATGGATTTCTACCAACAGCAGAAAATTGCCACCGGCTTGTATATTGTGGCGTCAATGTTAAAAAAGAAGCAGGAACTGAAAAATAAAATAAATAGAAACGAAGCATTTGGGTTGACTCGTTCGTCCAAGATCCGGAAACTCGTGGCCTTTTCCTTTTGTTTTCCGGGTTTGATGTAGACAATTCTTCAAAACTTGTTTCGCCTTCTAAAATTTCGTAGTCTGAATACATTTTTAATGATTTTTTTTGTGATTACGCGTATTCAGTTTAAATTTTCTTTTTTGTGCTTCTTCCGCTTTTCTTGTGTTTACAAACAGTGTTGTTCTTAAAAATCGGCGCTAATTGTTAACTTTGATCGGGGTGCAAGTGGCCGATAAAAATCGTCGCATTTTTAACAATTTTATTGTTCCACTTTATGTACAGAGTGTTCACATTATCGGTGCAACAGGGTTGTATTTCATTATTTTTAGTCAGCACGATTTCGGCACAGATTGTCCCATTTTGACAAATGTTGTGCGTTCCCACTATCGGCCTATTAAATTTTACAAAAATCGGTACATTGCGCCGATAGTGGGATCCCAGCTTAAAACACTTGAAATATCTGCTTAACTACTTGTTTTAATCGCAGCCTTTAAATCTATTCACACATTTCTGACTGTTCTGTTAAATCAAAATTCCTATCCAATATCTAATCAAAGCCATTGATATTGTTAAATGCAGCATTTTATAAACCGCAAAATAAATTGAATAACATTTAAATGAAATGAAACTCTTTCTTTTTGCCACAACTTGTGAATAAATTTACAAGAACAAACAACAACGGAAAGATCTAAAATAAAAATTCGCAGAAAATTATCAGCATCCAAATACCTGTACGGGAAAGTGTAGACGATATTTCTTTCACAAAGATGTGACATTAACACAAATTAACATTGGCACACAATGGCCAGCAGAGATGATGATCAATAAATACGGCACAGCCACAAAGCAATGTGGTAAAAGAAAGGTATAAAACAAGTTTTCAAGCTTCCCCGAACCAGACCCCAGACCCCATATTAAATCAATGGCAGTGTAATCGAAACAAATCACACAAGTTTACAAAGAATTTTGTTTGGACTGTTATGGTGGGATAATCAAATGAATCGAGAAATCGAACCAAATCTTTAGGTGTCGTTTAGATTATATTCCAATGTTGCCCGCAGATTTATGATCACTTTTCTTGTCAGACCTTTGAAAATGTTTTAAATTTCGTTGTCGTTTGATTTTAACGAGCGAACTGACCGCTTTGAGAACTTTGTGAGCGCTAAGAACTTATCTTTGGTTGATAATCTTGTGCTGATGAGTGGGAGAAAGAAATTATAAAGTGTTTGGAGGGTTTATTTTTTTGCTTTATCTTAAATGGCCACGAATGTAGGGCACACTTGAACTTAAATCTTTCTTATGATTATGACTGTTATCGGGAGGAAGTTTGCAATTCTCACAAGTGCAAAATTTTTGGAAGTGCAAAAAAAAGCAAATAATTTCCTATCTATCAAATCTGTGCAGCACTTAGACATATATTTAGAAAATCAGATTTACTCTTTCGAAGAAAAGCTTATTGGAAGTAAAGTGAAAACATCAGTACTCAGTACTGAAAAAAAAAATAAATAAAAATTCATCCAAGGAAGCAAATATTAATCACATTTTCTGATAAGAAAGTAGTGAAAAATTGCGTAATCATTAGTGAAATTAACATAAGGTTATCATAGAATGCAAGCACTATTTCATAATGCCTCTACGGTGTGTTCAAAATTAAGGGAATTTTAATTTTTCTCGCAAAAAATATTTATTTATTCATCAATTTCTATTTTATCTCCTTCAAAGTAGTCCCCCTCAAATATAATACATATACATTTGTGCCAGTGTTTTTTCAATCCTCGAAGCAGTTCAGATATGCACTTTTTAATATGTCCTTGAACTCTCTCATCGCTTTGGTTTTTATCTCCTCAATCGTCGCAAAACGCCGTCCTTTCAAGGGCCTCTTCAATCTTGGGAACAGGAAAAAGTTGCAGGGAGCAAAAACTGGTTAATACAGTGGCTAAGGCATGATAACGGTATTGTTTTTGGCCAAATAATCTCTCACTGGCAATGATAAGTGAGCGGGTGCATTATCATGATGCAAAAGCCATGAATTTTTTTCCACAATTTCGGGCGTTTTCTTCGTATTGCTTCACGCAAACGGCGCATAACTTCAAGGTAATACTGCTTATTTACCGTACGACCTTGTGGTAAGAACTCCTGATGCTCTACGGCATGGTAATCGAAGAAAACAGTAAGCAAAATCTTGACATTTGATCGAAATTGGCGTGCTTTTTTTGGTCTTGGCTTTCCTGGACTCTTTCATTGGGACGATTGGGCTTTGGTTTCGATGTCACAACCATATACCCATGATTCTTCACCAGTTATGACCCTTTTAAACAAATCAGGATCATCGTTGACGTCATACAACAATTCCTGAGCGATGCTCATGCGACGTTTTTGGTCAAAATTCAGCAACTTTGGAACGAACTTCGCTGCCACACGCTTCATGCCCAAAATTTCCGAAAAGATTGCATGGCATGAGCCAACCGATATGCCGACATTCTCAGCCACTTTTCACATTTTGATTCGACGATTCTCCATAACAATTTTCTTCATTTTCTCAACATTTTCATCGGTTGTTGATGTGCTGAGGCGTCCAGAGCGAGAGTCGCCGTTCACATCTTTTCTGTCTTCTGTGAAAAGCTTGTACTACTTTTTTGGACTCAGAGTACTCTCACCGTATGCCACTGTCAACATTTCAAGTGCTTTTGAGCACATAATTCCAATTTGTACACAAAATTTGATGCAATTTCTTTGATTCAGTTTTTTCGATAGCAGAAAATCGCCGAACACGCAAAACGCTTGTTTTATTTATGCCTCTCACAAACAAACTAAACATGCTATATGGATAAAACCATCAACATATCTTCGAGACGAGTGTACCAACATAAAAAAAAAAAATAATAGTCGAATGTACGTAGCCCGCGAAATTTGAAAATTCATCTTATTCTTATACATTCACGAGTGACGTAGGCGTGATGACAATTGCAATCTTTCCATTATACAAAAGAATCTTTGTTTGTTCGGAAAAAAGGTTTCCTCAGAATATGTCGTCAGAAAAAAGTTCAATTGAAATATAAATCACCAATTGCATTAAAATTGTTTTTGAAAAACCTTATAATTATACTCAGGATTGAAATTAAGGGCGAAAATTGGATATAGAAAGACATTTCCGTTCAAAAGAATTTCTCTTAAAAAGTGTAAAGTTTTCAGAATACGAACTAGTCGACCTAACAAAGAAGGCACAAAAAAATTGGGAACAATTTTCTTTATTTTTCAACATAATCTCTTTTTAGCTTGATACACTTTTTCCACCGATATTCAATAGCTTCTATACCCTGTTTATAGAAAAGAACTATCAAACTCCTTAATATAACCATCAACCGCAGACTCCACCTCTTTATTGCTGGCAACTCTTTTACCACCAAGCCATTTTTTCAAGTTTGGAAATAGAAAATAGTCCGAGGGAGCTAAATCTGACGAATAAGATGCCTGATGAAGCAACTCGAATTTTAATTCATTAATTTTGATGTGTCAACTAGAGCATTGTCTTGTTGAAACAACACTTTCTTTTCCGTCAAATGTAGTCCTTTTTCATAATTTAATCACCTAAAAGCAATCCTATGAGCATCCCAAAAACCAGACCAGCCTACAGATGGAACCATTTTCGCTGTCGCCTTTCGATACGATTCTCCCATTCCTGTCTACTGATTTGATTGTTCCTTTGTCTCCGCTGTGAGTTGGTGGACCCATGTCTAATTAATGGTTAGAAATCGACGCAAAAATTCGGCTTTATTGCAGTGAAACATCGTCAAATACTCTACTGAAACATCTTTATGCCGCTGTCTTAGCTCTATTGAAAGCAAGCGTGGCACCCATTCTGCGTACAGCTTTCTCATCTTCAAATCTTCAGTCAATATGCGATGCATTGCACTTTTTGAAATGCCTATCATTTGATCTTGCCCATGCAGCCGACAATCATCCAATATCGTTTTGTGGATTTTCTTAACTGTGACTGGCGTGGACGCTTCAATTAGTCGACCACTACGGTGATCATCTTGGCTGCTCGTACGACCTCGTTAAACTCAGTTGTCCAATATTTTACGGCCGTAAAAGAAAGAACAGACTCCCCTAGAGTAGAATCTGACTCGAATTTAATATTGGTTGAACTGAAACCTTTCAAATGGAAATATTGAATTACATAACGGTGTCCAATTTTTGCAATGTTTCCAAATTCACTGAGATCGTTTACTTTTGATGGCTCATATAAAAATACTATACATATGTTTTATAAGGTTACCACTTTTCACCAAAATACATTTTTTCAAGCTTCTGACACCACCTATACGTCAGTTCGACTGCTTTCTCGTATTTATAAAATTTTTTCATATCAAATTTTAATTAAAATTCATATACTTCATTCAGGGTTCACCTTATTGAAAGCGGCTATTGAATTTTACTAAAAAAAATTTTTATTTTCAATAATAATTGTCCTGATAAACCTTCAGATCGTCCATAGTATTATGGACTGTAGCTGTCACAAGTGATCAAAATTGGTTTAAAATGCAGGCAAAATCTCTTGAGCTACAAATCCGAAATTTTATGCAAATAAAATTTAATCATTTAATAGTTTCAAACCCGCCGGTCTGGCAAGGCTGTCAGCTATTAAATACCTGTCATGTGAAGCGTTATTTGTTTAGTGAATACGATTACGAATGTGAATCGTTTAACAATCGAAGAACGCGTAAAAATAATTAAAACTTACTACAAAAGTTGTGATTCAAACATGGGCAATTTCCGTGCATTGCGGAGTTATTGTGTTCGTCATAACACTGTGGAACATTTTTGGGGTTTTTGTCTGGGGGGTGAGAAATTCCAAGTCAGGGTGATGGTACTAGGTCAGTATAGTAAAATCTTCAAAGGGTTTCGCGTTCGTATGTGTCAGTTTTTTTTTATGACCTTTTACATTTTTTCCTTATCTTGATGTTTTTTAAAACTTTGGCAAAAACGTAGTTTGACATAACTCGAGAACGACTAGTTCGATTTTGCTGAAACAAACTGAGAAAAATTAAGAATTACATTTCCTTTAATCCATTCATATACTTTTTTTCTACCAAATCAACATTTTTGCAATTATAAATAAATTTATGAAGAAAATTTTGTCAAAAAAATTTTTTTTTTTTTTAATCATATAAATCCCAAACGGAAAAAAGTGTCAAGTCTTATAACTTTTACGTAAGGCCACATAACCTATAAACAAAATGCGACATAGATCATAGAAATCGATTAACGCGTTCTGCTTTTATTCAAAATTAAGTAAAGGTATGAATTTCAAAAATTTGCTGGAGATATGCTGAAAGTGCACTTTTGTAATTATTTGGGTTTTTTCTGTTGGCTACCTGCATGATTTTTTTACACAAATTGCACCCACATTCATGTGTGGTCATGTTTTAGAACGTCAGTAAAATATTGAAAAATACGTAGTATAAATAGGTGTTCATTGTTCGATTTTTCTCATTCATTTTGTCATAGAATATGGAACTGTGCAAGCCAGATATAAATAGCTTTTGCTACTGCTGCGGTCAATATGTCTCAAAAAAAGGGGAAATTTCAGTACTGATTTTGTTCAAATATACGAGATGTACTTCAACCAAAATGTTATAGTGAACAAAAATTGGGTGCCAAATATAGCGTGTAAAATCTGCTACAACCGTCTAATGGATTGGAAAAATAGAAGACGTGAAAGTATGCCATTCGGTATCCCAATGACTTGGACTAATCCTGGCGAAGGTCACAATCCATTGAATTGCTATGCATGTGCGAATAAAGGAGCCGCAAAAAGGATAAGAAAATCGTATAATTACGTTGGTGTTGCAAGTGCCGCAACACCTTTGCCTCATTCGGATCACATTCCTGTGCCAAAAGCTTCTAGCCCAGATATTTTATCTTCTATGACTGCTCCGACATATGATTTACGTGATGATCCCCCATATGAGCCTGATGATAAAGAATTTTCAGGAGGTGCAGAAGGGCCAGCAGTGGAGTCACACATTGACTTTAACTTTATTATATCGTAAAGTAGACAGAATGAGGTTATGTATGGAACAACACATCGGGTAGATGGCCGCCACGGCTTTGCTGACACACACGCGATCTTCTAATGAAATTTTCAATGACCGTTTTGCATTAATGCTGCGGTATTTTATTAATGCAGCGTCCAATTTCCTCTTTTAAGACTTGAGTCGTCGTCGGCTTATTCGCGTAAACCATCGACTTCACAAAAGCCCAAGGAAAAAAGTCTAATGGTGTTAAATCGCACGATCTAGGCGGCCAATTTTGGTCTCCAAAACGCGAAAGTACACGACCGGGAAATGATTGATGCAGCAATTGAATTGTTTCTCTGGCTGTATGACATGTGGCGCCGTCTTGTTGAAACCACATGCCCTCCACATTCATTTCTTCAATTCTAAAACTGGAAAAAACTGGTTATCATTTCACGATACCGAACACCACTGACTGTTTGAGCTTGACATGCCTCAATTTCATAAAAAAGGTCCAATGATTCCTCCAGCCCAAAATCCACACCACCCAGTGACACGTTGAGGATGCATTTGCTTCTCGTGAATCACTCGAGGATTTTCCTCACCCCAAATGCGACAATTCGGCCTATTGACGAAGCCATCAAGATGGAAATGGGCCTCGTCACTTAAGATGATTTTATCGGCAAAATCAGCATTTTCATGTTGTCTCTCCAATACCCAATTAACGAACTCCCTTCGCTGTCCATGGTCAGCTGACTTCAGCTCCTGAGTCAATTGGAATTTGTATGCATGAAGATGCAAATCTTTCATCAAAATTCGCTGCATAGTGGATTTGGAGACACCAGCAAATTGGTGTCGAATTGAGGTGGATGGAGTTTGAGCGACATCATCACGTACAGCTGCGACATTTTCGGTCGATCTACCTGGTCGAAGACGCGTTGTTGTTTTTACATCACTAATAGACCAAGTTTTGGCAAATTTATCCATTAATCTCTTTACAGTTGACTCTTTTGGAGCATTATTGTGACCTCAAATTGATCGCAATCTGCGAACTGGAGCCGCAAAACTTTCATTTCATTTATTTAGTCTATGGATATTTAAGTTTCCTTACAGACTAGCAATAGTACATTGATAAATACGATTTAAATACTTAAACTGAATAAAATGTTTTTGAACTTATCTCGAGATAGAGTATAATCAATTGAATTACATATCGAGTTATAAAGTCTCATAGATTTACGAAGAAGTTCACTGCAAGCATAGTTAGTAGAGTGAATATCAATATGGAACGGATAGTAATAACGCAATAAGCGTGGAGGAACATTAAATGGAATTAAAGATAATAAATCCGGACAATCAACAAATCCAGAAATTATGCCATGAAGAAACATTATTGAACAAATATCTCTTCTTGAGCTTAATAATTTGAAAGATAAAAGAAGACATCTGCTGGAATAAGATGGGATTGGAGTTGAGAACCGAAAACAATTTAAAGCAAACTTCATAAATATTTTTTGAATTCTTTCAATGCGATTAATATAAATTGTAGTTGTTGGACTCCAAATTAATGAAGCATATTCTAATTTTGATCGTACAAACGATGTATATAAAATCTTTTTAATGTACGGATCAGTAAATTGTGTAGAATTCCTACGAATGAATTACAATGAAGAAAATGCTTTGGGAACAATGTATATGTAATTCACATGAGGTACGAATGTTAATTTTGAATCAAATACAATGCCTAAATCTTTAATTTCATATATATTTTCTAATTCATGATTCAGCATGTGATAAGTCGAAATAAGAATATTTCGGCATCTGTGAAAAGTCGTTTGCTTACACTTAGAAAAATTAAGAGGTAAACCATTAATTATTGACCAAATCACAAGTCCGTCTACATCTTCCTGCAACAGATTAATATCATAAATTGATGCAATAGCTCTAAATATCTTAAGATCATCCGCATATAAAAGATATGTACTATGAAGGAAACAGAACGAAATGTCATTAACGAAAATATTAAAAAGTAGTGGACCCAAAATACTTCCTTGAGGGACACCAGAACTTGGAATATAAGAGGCTGAGTAAATTCCATCTATACATACTGAACATTGCCTATCCATTAAATAAGAACGAAACCAATTAAGAATTGTACCTCTGATGCCAATTTTTTTTAACTTAAAAATCAATAACTAATGTGGAACTTTATCAAAAGCTTTAGAAAAATCAGCATAGACCGTATCAGTTTGATAACCATTTTCAAAATTATCAATAATAATCATAATAATAATAATAAAATAATAATAATAATTATCAATAATAATAATAATAAAAAATTATAAAAAATAATCTCTTTACAGTTGACTCTTTTGGAGCATTATTGTGACCTCAAATTGATCGTAATTTGCGAACTGTAGCCGCAAAATTTTCACCATTTTGGTAAAACAATTTCACAATGAGAATGCGTTGTTCATTCGTGTAGCGCTCCATTTTTACTAACCTCGTACCTTCTACTAGCAAACAATAACAATTGTTCAAATGTCAAACAATGACACTTCGAATGGCGTCAAATTTAAATCTTGCGTTCTTGTTGGGACACCCTTTACATGAAATGAATTTAAACCTTTCATAAATTTATTTATATTCCATTTTAATAGAAGTAGGGGTTTCAGACTATTTTGATGTTTATCTATTTTTTCTTATTTTGCCAACTAAGAGCTATAATGCCACATGAGGCGATATTTTGTAAAAAGTCCTTTTGTTACAAAAAAAAAAAAAAAACTGATCTCACTTTTTGGGCACAGTGGTGTGCATAATATTGTTAATATTTTGGGTGCAAAATGTAAATGTTGTTTGGTTGGAATATCAGATATGTAAAAATCTTACAATTAGAATGAATCGTTTCGATCTTAGCGATAACACCATCATCAGATACTCCCTATTTCACTTTATTTATTTCATTATATTTTATAATATGCGAATATCGTATAATTCGATTCAAAATAATTTGTCGTCAGTTAACTAACTCATAACTAACATATCAATTTGAATTATGATCATGAAATCAGCGGGAAATTTTTAGATCGGATATTGAAAAATAATAACAACAACAACAACAAAAAACGACACTAGTTTACCTTACACGTAATCAGTTGAGGGAATAGAAAAACTCGAAAGATAGAATAGTTAAATGCGATATGCTCCGCTATACAAAATATTATCGCATTTAATTTATAAGTCATTATATCAATCGGCGTTTAAAGCTCTCAAATAAATCAATTATTGTTTAAGTGTGTCACTGATTACGGGCAATAAACGACCGCAGAGTTGATAACTTCTTGTTTCGCATTCACGCGCTCTCTTCTTTCCGGCATTTAAACTTCTGACATGACATTTTCATAGACGATGGGCAGAGGAGACGCCGATGGACGACGCGGCACCACAGCTGGAGGCTATTGCGATACGATTCTTGTTTTGTTTCGGGGGTTACTGTCGGTGGACGTCATTGGTGGTGTCTGTTTTTAAACGTTTTCAGTTTGCCAAGATCTTTAGTATTTATAACCGTAGAGGATTTGTAGTTAACGTCGAAATTTGACACCTTAATTTTTCGATCAATTATTTGTTGCTGATCGAAAAGTCACTGAAGTGACTGCGTTTTAGTTGTTTCGATAAGATTTTGGGGTTTTATTGTCACAAGGTTTGGTAGGTCTGGTCTGGTGAATGGTGAGTAATTAGTTGAATGGAATGGAAAGCACACTCATGACGATTAGCTGAGCAAACAAATGTTTCAGTTGTTTTCTTTTTCTTTTTTTTTTTTTTTGTTTTTGACAACAAATTATAATGAAACATGTTATTAAATTTGTATTTCTTTTTCTTTTCAGGTAAGCTTGTCTTACAATATCATAAAGAGTGAGTAAAAACAAATTAAAATAGTGAAAAAAATGTGTTTAATTATGCATGCAGATTAGCCAATTAAAAATCGCAAAGTCAAAGGGCACAAAGCTTAAGTAGATGATAGCCATGCCTCTATGTGAGCTAAATCAAAGCGGTGAGGCTATTATTTATATACGCATATGTACGAAGACGGTCCCAGAACTAGGAGAACGGACATGTAGATGCTACCGGTAGTTTGAAAAAAAAATTATTTTGGTGAAAAGTAGCAAACTTATGAAACAAATGTTTTAAGTTCCAAGGCGCCACGTTGTATAGTATTTTTATTTAATCCATCAAAAGTAAAAAGTCTCAGTGAATTTGGTAACATTGAAAAAATTGGTCGCCGTAATTCAATATTTTCATTTGAAGGGTCTCAGTCCAACTAATATTAAAGTCGAACTAGATTCTACTCTAGCAGAGCCTGCTCCGTCGTTTGCGACTGTAAAATATTGGGTAGCAGAGTTCAAACGAGGCCGTAGCAGCTGTCAAGACGAACACCGTAATGGTCGACCAATTGATTTGTCCACACCAGACACGGTTAAAAAAATCTACAAAATGGTACTGGATGAACGTCGGTTGAAGGTGCTCAAGCTAACTGAAATGATAGGCATTTCAAAAAGTGCTATACATCGTATATTGACCGAAGATTTGAAGATGAGAAAGCTATGCGCAAGATGGGTGCCGCGTTTGCTTTTAACAGAACAAAAGCAGTGTAGTAAAGATGTTTCAATAGAGTCTTTGGCTAGGTTCCACTGTACTAAAGTCGTATTTTTGCGTCGATTTATAACCATGAATGAGACATGAGTCGACCACTTTACGACTAAGACAAAGAAACCGTCAAAGCGGTGGACTGAAATGAAAGAATCGTGTCCAAAGAAGGTGCAAACGATTCCATTTGCAGGCAAGGTCACTGCGTTTGTTTTCTGAGATGTGCATAAGGTTATTTTTATTGATTATCTTCACAAAGGAGACAATCAACGGCGAATATTATACTCATTTATTGCAGCGTTTAGATAATGGAATTATGAAAAAAGAGCGCATTTGCCAAAAAGAAAGTGTTGTTTCATCAAGACAATTCTCCAGTTGCTATTGCGATGGCCAAAATTAATGAACTAAAGTTCAAATTGCTTCATTTGCCTCCCTCGAACTATTTTCTATTTTTAAATTTGAAAAACTGGCTCGGTGGTAAAAGATTTGCCAATAATAAAGAGTTGAAGTCTGCGGTTGATGGCTATTTTAAGAAGTTTAAGAGTTCTTGCTGTACACAGGTAATAGAATATCACTGGAAAAAGTGTATCGAGCTAAAAGGAGATTATTTTGAAAAATAAAAAAAATTTTTCCCAACTTATTTTGTGTCTTCTTTGTTAGATGGGCTTGTCTTGGGATCGTCTTCGTATAAACGCTTTTGTATGTATGTAAAGACATCGCATTCTATGTTTTATATGGATGGCGGACATTGGGTTTTTGGGTTTATTATTGGTTCACGTATGTATTACTTTAAACAATAGATTTGACATATAGTTTTCAGTTTAGATGACGATATAATTGAAAGAAAAAACGCATGAATATGCTCAAATTTAGAGGTGAGCCTCTTCTTACGCATAATATGTCAACGTAGCTCATATTTGCCGTGAAATATCAACTAAAGTTTTTGTTCGACAGGCAAATTCCAGTTAGAACAGCGCCAAGAATTAGTGTGCAAGATTGTGATGTCACTTTCTCTTATCTACCTATTTTCATCGGATACTATTTTTAACTAAAAAATAATATTTAGGAATATACATTGATTCTGGATTGATTTGGATACTTGTGGTGTAAAATGCAAATGTCGATGCGAATGCCGGTGTGTAAATCTGTCAGATTTGGCCTAAAGATTTAATTTTGAACTTAGGTTCCGTGAGAGAGATTGGAGGGTTTGTGGAAGAACTAAGGTTCTTAGCGGGATGTGTATACTTACGAGGGGGTTTCGTAAAGGAGGAGAGGAAACAGACATCGATTAACTTACATTATTTCAGATTTTATTCGTATGTTGAGGGCGGCTGGCGGAAAAAGAGATCAAGTATCCCGCTGATTTCAACCAAGGGACCTCCGTGCTCCGCTGGGTTGCCATATGGGCGTAACAAAATATTCGTTTTTATAGTTACATGGTTGTTTGAAGTGGCCCTTACACAGGCAAATAAATAGTTAATTTTCACAATTTACAATATTTACAAACTGTTTCATATAAGCAATTCAATGCAATTCAACTTAATTCAGTGTAACTTGATATAATGCAATTTTAATTCAAAAGAATACAATTTAATTAGATGAAATTCAAATTAATTTTCCAAATTCAATTCAATTCATAATTTAGAATTCGCAATTTACTTTACTTTATCAAATTCATTTTTCAATTCAATTTATAATTGATAATCATACTTTAATTTACTGTACAATATTCATTTTTCAATTCATGGGAAAGAAGGCTTAACTACGTTCAACATATGAAATCCGCGGACAATCAGGTCTTGGTCGATGTACCCACTCACCGTTAGATAGGTTTTTCGTATTAAAAAGACTTTTTTCTATTCAAAGCCTCAACTCATTGTGTTTTAGAGAAGGAAATCTTTTTTTGATATTATTCAATAATTATATAATTATACCCAATTTGTTCACTTTAAATATATATCAAACTACCACTACGTTTGTTTTGTAATAGGCGAGTAAATGCCCAGCAAAAAAAGAGCATCCACATATATTTTAAAAAAATTCGCAACTCTTGACCCGGAAATATTGAAAATTTGAATAATTGCAGTGTAGTGTATTTTCACCAGATCCTCTGACGTAATGACAACTCTTTAAATCATTTTTATGACAATTTTCTTCTTTTAATCAGAATTCACATAACTAATTGATTTAAGTTACAAAATTTTAAGTCTTTTAAAAAATGCTAAACATGTTTAACATTAGTCGGTTATGATGACTTTATTTCATCGGTTCCTTTAGTGTAATTAAAAAGAGTTTCCCGAAGACGGAAAATATGCTCATGTAGCATTTGTAGAAGCTATAAAAATACTATACTTTGAAATGACTTCCACTTTTGTTGCTGGGTGGTTTTTGCATCAAACACCGAGTTATTTTATCATATAACTAACAAAATAAAACCTCTTAGGAATGTTCACATATATTCACTGTATGGATATTCATTGTATTCGATCGATTAATAAATTTAACCTGATGACCGAAATGTTTGCAAGGAATTCTTCTTTATTCAGAAGCAATCAATCACTCTCCGTGCTTGACAAAGTATTCAGTCCAATAGCTAAAATATTTCTTCTAAAGCGTGGAAATAAAAGATTCCTTGTGAAACTCTACATAGATAAAATCCACGTCTAGGATGGTATTCCAGCGCTTCCTATGAATAATTTGTCTTCGACGTTTATGAGTCCTTTGGGCAATCTTTTCGTGGGTGTTTTTCATTGTGCTGAAGGGCTACCAATATTCTGCCTCTTCACAATAGCTTTTAAAACTGAAAAACAACTTCCAATTGCATTTCTTTCAGCTCTATAGAAAGTGATATACACAATTGTTAACAAGGACTTAACAAGTTATCTGAAGGACAACAAGTTACTTGGTGATCAAGAGTGTAGTTCTCACATAAATCGTCCTACGAGAAACCTAATGGCATTGTTTTCATAAAAACGAATTTAGACAACTCGTTAATGTGAAAGAGTATTGTGGTGGATTTAGGTATTCCAGAGTCTTTTGGTAAAATGTTATAAGGCGCACTGAAGTAAAATGTTGTTGCTTTTGGTTTACAAAGGACATTCCTTCAGCTTATTGTGGGTCTTTTCCAAGAATTAATCTGTATTTTTTGTTACAGACGATATCTTATCCGACTATCTATTAATTAACTACCGTTGCAGGGTAAAGACTTTTCTCCTTCTGCCTTTCTTATATCCATTAATGACCTTCTCGATCAAACCTCTATGTTTGATCTCCCCTCCAATCGCGGCATTAATATCTATCTTATTTATTAGTTTGTCTACGATCTCAGTTTTTCTCTCCCAAAACATACTTATGAGCAGGGTCAATGGAATCAGAACAATTTCAATGCACGCAAGACCCAGCATTATATCCTTTCACAGAAATGCCTAATCAACTTGCAGCAAAATATTAAGGCATCGGATGCTTTGGCTATGAGAATTCGTTGCAATTTCTGTAGGAATAAGCTCATATATGAAGAAGCATTCAAAGTCATGAGTGTTTGCAGCTCTTAAATCTTCTATAGATTTACCAACCTATGTTCAACCAACTCTAATATCTCTTTGGAAATGCGAACTGAGTTTCTCTGCTATATAAATAATATTATGGGAAGTGTTATTCTATGATCGATAATTAGTACACGCGGCTGTCGTTCGCATGATCCCGGGTTCAACCCCGCAAACAGTCACCTATTGTTATTTGAGCGACGGGCGCCTGGATGTGACTGACAAGCAATTCGAGTAGTCGGATAATACCGGGTTATCCATTTTTCGGTTTCAAAAATAAAGTTAAATAAAACACTTTTATTTCATTATAATGCTTGGACCCTGCCATTATGTACGAAATACAATGTCGTTTAAATGACAGCCTCTGAATTGGTTGCAGCAGTGGATCCTTTTGAGTTAGTTTTCGACCATTTTTTCGCACATTTCGGGCGATATTTCGGCAATAATTTGACGATTGTTTGTTTTCAAATGCTTTAACGTTTGGCGACTATCCACGGTCTTTGATGTAACCCCACAAAACAAGTCTAACGGTGTCAAATTGCATGATCTTGGTGGTCAACTGATGTCGCCAAAACGTGAAATTACGCTTTCTGAAAACTTCTCATGCAATAAAGCCAAAATCGCTTGTGTTGTGTGGATCGCAGCACCGTCTTGTTGAAACCTCATATCGTTTAGTTCATAATCTTGCAGGTCAAAAAAAGTCGGTTATCATACGACCATAGCGCTCTGAATTTAAATTCGGATTAACCGCCACACTTTCACTAATAGAATCGATATTTTCGACAGTGCGTACGTTGCGATGATGCACAGACCTGACCATATCTGTAACGCTTCCAGTCTTTTCAAATTTCTTTATAATCTTGCCAATTCCTTGCACAGTAGGTGGATTATGACGACCATAATCACCTCGTAGTGCACGAAAAATGCCCACGTGTGAATCACCACTTTTGTAGTAAGTTTTTACTATTTCTACGCATTTTTTGGTTGTCAAACGATCCATATTCGTGAATGACAAACTTTTCGCTAAATAAATAACACTTCAGATGACAGGCATTAAACAGCTGACAGCCTTGCCAGATCGGCGGTTTTGAGACCACTGAATAGATATCTCTATAAATAGGTCTGGTTATGGCTTTTCAAACTGTGACGGTTGAAATAGTCGTTAAACCATAGATCCCGTTGAGGGAGCCTAAAAATAAAGTGCTTGGTGTAAGCCATTGAATGAGGTCTGCTCTCCCATATCTCATTCATGAGATGCAAGGGAATATGTTTGTTGTTTTGTTATTTTGAAATCCCTGATCCGATTCCAGATTTAGAGTACGGAAATTTACTATTTGGTCATTATGAGGTTGTTAATTGATTGGTTGATCCGAACCATTTATGATAGAGAAAATTCATTTTTCAGTTGGTCAGTTTGTATGTGGAATAGATTTCCAATTTCCCGCAGTTTATAGTATAAACAAAATTCAAAACATTAACTTACTCCATTTTATTTAAGTCAGCCCTATTTCTTCATGGCTCATATAATGCACTTCATTAATCAGTCTCCTGAATGTTGGCTTAACAAAAATCGTGGTACTGGCTTATACATTATGCGGAACAATCGTAGCAATTTTCAATTTTAAGAAAATAAACAGGTATTTAAATTCAATTGAATTACATCATACTTATCCTATCTTCTTTGTAAATTTCGAAACAAATCATAAGACAATAAAATTTATTATTCATTATTTTAATAGTTATCGTAAAGCTTATATTGATGTTTTATTCATTCTAATTATTTTAAATGTAATCGTGTTACTTATTTCGAATGCAATATCAATGATTTCAATAAATTATACGATTTGTTGAATTGTCGTTTTGTTACTCATATCAGCTTTTATTATAATACGAGTACATATGAGCACAACCGGGAATTTAATTGCCTGATATTGATTGCTGGCAAAGTAGTGATTCGATAATTTGATTTTTTCGAAAACGGATGTGTGTTTGAATATGCAAAGGTAAGGAATGTTTGATCTCCAAGCCTCGAAATAATCAATCATCATTGGACAGGCGTAACATCGTTAAACGGGTTTCAGTAACACTTTTCAATTTAATTTCTAATTAATTTTTAACTAAATTGAATTCAGTTAAAAAGCTGTTTGACTAAACAAATGACGAGCAGCGACTACTGTGATCGATCGACAATAACGACAAAATACACAAAACGAAATCTTCCATATATAAATGATCAAGATCGTATTCAGGACTTCATTTAGGGCTATAATAAAACTTTTTACAAGAGTAAATTACTGATAAACTTATAAATTAAAAAATGAAGAAATCGTGTTGTGATGCGAAGCGGCAATTGAAATGTTATTTTGACAATATTTCAATATTTCCACAGAATGAGATATGGGAGAGCTTCTCATATTCATTCCCAGCTTACACGCATTCTAATTTTAGACTCACTCAACGAGACCTGTGGTTTAACAACGATTTCAAACTTCACAGTTAGAGAAGCATTTTCCAGACTTGTCCACTAATCAGCAACTCGAAGTGTTCGTCAGATACATCATGGTAACCGCCGCTCAGATAATGATAGGTGATAGCTGTATGAGGGATTGAACCTGCGATAATGCGAACGATAGTCGCATGTACTAACCATCGCACTATAATCGGTAAAAAGTTATTCCCGTATCATTCGATATCCTGTAAAAACTATGAAAAATTTTAATAAAAATTCTATAATTTTGTTAAAGAGAGTGCACATAGAAAAATAATGGCTAAATATGAATGAAGTTGTCGCAACCAGCAATTCGGTCTTATCCACGGAATTAAGCGGTGGCAATCCGAATGATCTCGTTTTATAAATTTTTCACATATTTTGGTTGTACTGACAGACTAATCCATGTGTTTCGCTTCTACCAAACAAGTTTAATATTATTTCCGATGGCTCTCTACTGATGTTCTTAAGAATTTAGTCACATAAATCGAATGAAAAACTAATTTAGTTGTAATTACCGAATCTCCTATGAATTCTGCTACAGCAACCGAAATTTGGTTACCGCAACTAAATTAATTTTCTATTTGGTTGCCTCAACCGAACTGATCTATGAATGTTGAATGAAATAACCGAATTAACTGTTGTCTTAATCAAAGTTAGCGATTGTGACGACTTCCAAATATGATTGCCGCAAATTCCTAACCTAAACTATATATTTTGTAAATACTGATTAAGTAATCCAAATTATTCTTGATGACTGAAAATTGACCCAATCCAGTCTAGTCTAGTTATGTGGTTTATGGAATAAAACGAAGAAAACTGCAAATATAACTAATTAATCAGTTATACAGCTACAGAAAAATATGATTAAGGCTGCCGAATTAGACTACAGCAACGCCCAATTCGGCGGCCTCAACCATATGTTTGTGTAGCTGTTTAACTGATTAATTAGTTATATTTGCAGTTTTTAACAGATTGTCATAACTTTCAATTTCGGTTAAGGAAGCAGCAAATTTGGTTATTTTATCTACCACAATTATATCTATGTTTACCTTTTGATGCATAAACAAATTTGAAGCCGAAAAGAGTTTCGGTTCTTGCAAACATAACCTAAAATCAATAGGAATTTCGATATATACAGCCGAATTTACGAGGGCGGTCCTAGCCAGCTCAACAAACTGAACACAAAAGAGTTGGGAAAATGTTTCTTTAATTTCGAACATAGTCTCCTTTTAGCTCGAAACACTTTTTTCAGCAATATTCAATAACTTCTATACTCTGTTTATAGTAAGAATTGTCAAGCACCTCTTCATTGTTGACAAACGTTTACCACCGAGCCATTTTCTTCAATTGGAAAATAGAAAATAGTACGAGGGAGCTAAATCTGGCGGATAAGCTACAGGTGGAATCGTCTTCGTCTTCTTTGGTCACGATTCTCCCATTCCAGTCCACTGCTTTGACTGTTCCTTTGTCTCAGCTGTAAAGTGATGGACTCATGTCTCATCCATGGTTATAAATCGACGCAAAAATTCGGCGTTGACTTTATTGCGGTGAAACATTGCCAAGCACTCTACTAAAACATCTTCACAACGCTGTTTGTGCTCTATTGAAAGCAAACGCGGCACCTATCTTGCACGCAGCTTTCTCATCTTCAAATCTTCGATCAATATATGATATATAGCACGTTTTGAAACGCCTACCATTTCAGCTAACTCACGCACTTTCAGCCGATCATTTGGTGATCATCCAATACTCTTTTCTTAACTGTGCCCGGCGTAGACAATTCAATTCGTCGACCATTACGGTGTTCGGCTTAACAGCTCGTACAGTCTCGTTCTTCTCTACTCAACATTTTACAGCCGTAAACGAAGGAGCAGAGTCCAACAGAGTAGAATCTAGCTAGGCTTTATATTGGGTGAACTGAGATCTTTCAAATGGAAATTTCGAATTACATAACGGTGATAAATTTTTTCCATGTTTACAAATTCACTGAGATCGTTTAAATTTGATGGCTCAAATAAAAATACTAAACAACGTGGCGCATTGAAACTTACAACTTACTTTTTACAAGGTTGCCACTTTTTACCAAAACGTCAAAAACGTCAGGTAGGTTAGTTTTTGGACCACCCTCTTATATCGATTTCGGCTCAGTGACCAATTTTTTAAGAATACCGGTAGATGCAACAGAAATAATATCGAGTTCCATTGTTGAAGTCGGAATGATGAAAAATGTTGTTGATAGAACCGGAATCCTGGGAAATTAAGTTGTGGCAATTGAATAAGTTATGAGATGAGGTTGCTTCAACTGAAATTCAATTTCCGCCATCAAAGTTTGTTGGATACAACCGAATCGACGGATTCGACAACCCCATGTGTGACGATTATGTGTGAGGGTGTGTGGGAGTATCATCAATAGATAACAGTAGTTGCGACAACATGGCAACGCCACAGAAAGCTTATTAAACGTTAAATAGTCTTTACCGCCGTCATAATCATTTCAATGTATCATTTCAATCATTTCAATTTCAATGTTGGCGTACTTTACTATATATTATAATATTATTATACATTTAGCTTATTAATATTATTGTACATTAAGACATTCACACTTTCACTTTCTTCCCGAAATTTCCCAAATATACTTTCCCACACTATTTGCTTTGCCCCAGTGCGTTTAAAATGTCCGCTTTTGCTATGTTGCAATTTGCCGTCGGCATTCGCCACTTACCCTGCAACAGTCGATTTTCCGCATCTGTAAAACTCAACACCCACGCATCACCTTCCATCGCAGAATTTTTACCCTGCAGCGCAATGCATTCCTTCGATAACATATCGAAGCCTTCAGTCTTAACCTCTGCCACAATGTTTGGATGTGGCCACGGTATGCCCGGTATGGGCCAGTGTGATGCCGAACGGGGCCACAGGCCCGCGCACTTGAACGCCGGTGTAATTTGCACAATAATCCTTTCGCGTATGCGCAATTTCACCTCCGTGGTGTCGGCTATCATCTTTACGATGTCACGGTAGGCGCATTTATCGCAGGCTTGTGCCACCAATGTCTGGAAACGTGAGCGTATTTTACGTGCCGACAGATAGCCGGAGGCTGTAATGAATTCTACCCACAAAGACATGGAGCGTTTTCGGCCGTCGCTGAGCTTTAGCACCGCACAGCCGGGCAGTGTACCATCATCGACAAAATTTAAAACTCCCATTTGATTGAGGTAGATGATGATTTCAAATTCTGTGGGTGATATTACTTCGAGGCCCTCAAAACGTCCATTATAATCGTTGAGGGAAGAAATGAAGCGCGGCTCCTGGACCTCGACCTCCTTTAGGACATCCTGGACGATGCGACAGACCTCGAGAATTTGCTTGTGAATTTGTGCCTTGCGTGTCTGAACCCGATCTGCGCAGTATTTATTCATTTGATAGACCATTTTGGATTGTGCCGCTATCATATCCGACGGCACTAGCATGTTGGCAATTTGGGATGAATCGTAAATTTGCTGGTGATTATTTGAGTTCTCGACGTGATTTTTTTAAGGATAGTTGTGCTAAATCTAGTAGGAACTTGAAAACTTTTTGGTGCACCACTAATTTCTTTACAAAAATTCTACACTTTTTTGTGGATTTTCATTAGAATTTGTGCTATATTTTTGTAATATTTATCATTGGAAAGCATTTATCATTCTCGGTATTCTCCCTTTATTATTATTTTCTCTTTTTTTTTTCTTCTTAACTTTAACTTCAATTAAAAATTTTCATTTTCGTTTCACAGAAACTTTACGTATTTATCCATTTAGGCGCTTTAAAGCCGCTCGTTTTTCACTGAATGATGGCGCAACAACAACACCACAGAAGACGAAGTGAAAACGAAAACACGCGACGTCACACACAATTAGGTACTTCTCCACCACGTTCACGCGTCGCCAAGTTCTGAATGTTGACTGAGTTTCGTTTGTTAGCCTCACCGCAAAGAAGACGGCTGCCAACGACGACGACTACAACGAAGGCGATGAGAACGATGACGACGACGGCGGCCCAACAACTCATTTGTATTATTATGCCCACCTCTTCTTCTTGTAGCAGTTCCCCGTCCTGCGCAACCTCTTGGTCTTAAAACACACACAACACGATTTCTTATTTACATTTAACCACCACTACAGCTCAACAAAGTGGTGTTTTCTTATTAACTTCATTGGTTACTTTTGGTGCTCTTCTCTCTCTTGCTTTGCTCAACCAAAGGTGGCCATATTGCTTTAATGCCTTCCAATAAGTTACAAACGAAGAAGAGAGATGGATAGATCCGTCCGTCTTGAATAGTGCTTTTATTTTAATGGCTGTGTATTTGGCACGAGACCGTTTGGCACTCTTGTCCGCTCTTTGCAGATACAAAGAAACTGAGTGTGTGCAGTTAGTTTACCAAATAGCTGTTTGTTGTTCTATTGTGTGTGTTTGTGTTGGTATCCAATTCGATCTGGTGTGGCCTTTATTGTGTGCGGTTTTATGGTTGTGTTGTTTTTTAGCGCCAGATAGCGATGGCGCTTAATGTGTCTTTTGGTTTATTAAAGTTTATTTTGTGTGCAAAATATTGTAGCTTTAAAACTGCTTCAGCAGTGAGAGACACCATGAGGATGCCAGATGGTAAAAAAAAACACTTATTTCTGGTTGTAACTGCAAGTTTGGATAACGCCTTATTTAGTATGGAAACATTATAGGGTCTCGATTAGTCTTGATTATTTAAACGATAAAAAAGATTACAGTGAACGATGGCTTGGTAAAGTTTTATTTTGAAAATAATCTTGGAAATTTAGAAGTTTTAGAGATGTCTTAGGAACATTTTTTTAGATTTGTTTTTGAAGTAAATGAGCGGAAATATGCTTTAATTTAAGGCTGGGACTATGCTAATTTTTCACCCTGAAATCTACATATATAAAGAGAAAGGGTCTTGGAATTTGAAGCAACATTTTTTTTCCACCAGACAGTACTACATTTTTTCACGGGACCAAGTTTTTAAAGAGGCAAATCCAACATTTTTTATTGCTGATTTCCAAAATTGAAATCGGACTAATGCACATTTTTATGCCGCAGTGTTCGATAATAAATTTGTAAACCTGAATATTAAATATTAATAAAGTAAGACGCAACTTGATACCTCTATAAATGTATTATCGGCGACAAAAATATGTTAAAAAATGGACCGATATGACCCAAAATGAGCCATATCCAAAATACGCTACACGTGCTAAATTTGTCTGAATTTTGGTGGCAATTGGAGCTTGTGGAAGCTATAAACCGAAGCTTGGAAGTTTGATTTGTGTGGGTCTACACCAAAAAGGGACCGATATGGTCCATTTTTAATAGGACCATAAGTTGTAAACATAAGTTGTATTAAAAAGAGATCCATTATTTTTGCATGACATTGAGTGCTTATTTAGCATAGTTAGAATCAACCGATTTAAGTCTAATATGCATCGTTTTATTCGCTAATTTGTTGTCATTTTGAAGTTAATTCCATTATGCCTCTCCTACAACAGTCCTTGCTCCTATTGGCAAAACACTGGGACACTCGGCGTTCACAAACTTCTCTCGATGCGAATTTTTTCGCCTGCAAGATCATTCGGCATACATAGGAACAGATTGTGCCAATCTCGGACTATGAGGTGAACGCATAAGAACCTCTCAAGCAAAATCCCTGGGCTTGTCTAGAGTCACTAACGATGTGTGCGCTTCTGGGTGATACTATGTGTCCGAATTAAGAATGTGGACGTAGGAGACCAGCCCACTGTAGATGATTACCTGCCAGTCCCACCAAAAGCACAGAAAAACCTTCCTGACTTGGCTACCCTTTGCGCCGGAACGCCGCCATTCGAATACGACATTAATGGCTTGACGTTTTTGTAGGTGATCCACTTTTTGTCACCAGTTACCATACACTTGAGAAACATGTTGATTTCGATGCGATTCTGTAGAAATTCGCGGATGAAAATTCGGTCCATTAGATTTTTCGTTGCACACATACATACACTTTTTTGCATCTAGCCTCCATATTCAAGTAGTTCCAGTATTTGTGCAATATTCAGTAGCTCCTGGGCAATCGAAGCGGTGCCTTCATGATGGTCGAATTTCAGGATTTCCATTATTCTGTCGACATTTTCGACAATTTACTTTTCATAGCCTGGTGCATCTTTTACACTAAAATTACGATGACGAAAATAAAATTGAGGGTGGTTGACAGTTACAGTATCAGTGCTATAAACGCCATTTGCATTTGTAGCTGCCTGACTTGCGTTTCATCTTTATCGAAGAAAAGCGTTTTTTCCCCTTTTCCGGTGACCACTTTTAAAGCACGCTCCAGCTATATTCAGTCAAACAATCACAAAATTGTTCGAGCAGATATTTAAGTATTAGATCATACGTTTCTAACGCCATCTAGCGTAACTCGATCACACATGCACAAGCCATCTATTGGATAAATAATGCATTTTTTTTACAATACTTCTCATATTAGAAATACGACTTGTGGGAGTAATGGAAAAAAAGTTGGAGGATCGCGAGCCAATTTTGTTCTTTCCGATAAAGTACGTGCAAATTTCTATTGAAATTATTTACTATTAATTGCGGCCTGTGTTAACTTTACTAATCAAATTGATCAATATTTATCAATATTTCCTTACAGGGAGCTTGTTTACGATAACTTAATTTCAGTTAGCGTGAAATAAACCTGCATAAACGTTTAACTTAATGCTCAGCAAAAACATGTAGTAACGATTCCAAATTCAGCAGCTTTTTCTGTTAGGATGCGAATTACTTCGTTACATTATCTCTCCCATAACATTACCATCTGGCAACACTTCATGCCAGACTGTTTATTTGCCTTCCTTGCCACAATCTCCACTAATGAATGAAAACATTTACTATAAATTACCGCAAATAGTCTCCGCCTATTTTAGCTTCAAAGAGGCTTAAATCGAATAAAACAAACAAACTTTTACAGCGCCGGCATTAATGTGCTCACATAGATAAACACGAACACAGCGATGCAGTTAAGAAATACAGAAAATACACAAACAAAAGCCACCACCATCAACAGTAGCACCAAAAAAAAAAAAAAAAAAAAAAAACAACGCACACACACAGGCATATAAACCCAATGTTATGAATCCAAATAAAACAATTTCAAACAAACTTATAAACGTTGTTGCCACACAAAATGTGTCATCATAAATTTATAATCATGTTGCATGTTTGTTGTGTAAACACACACAGCAACCAGTATGCTCACTTGTGGTCACAGGAGGGAAACACAGCAAAAGAGTGAATTGTGTGCGAGTACATACTCAAGTGTAGTGGTTGAAGTGTAGTGTTGAAGAGCGTTTATGGCATTTGCCGCTCTCTTGTTTTCCTGCCATTCGGATGGTGTGAAAGAAGGAAGTCCTTCCTTAAAAAGGGGGAAGAAATGTAAAGGAAATTTTTAGTTTCTTTTGTATTGTATTACTCTTAGATTGCACACACACAAACACACGCACACCAAGAGAACAATGTCAACAATAAGGCAAACAGAACGTGGTGAGTTGAAACACCAACTCATGCGGTGTTTGTTTACAGAATGAGCTTCCGTTATGGAGACCCAAAACTGATTATTTTCATTGTTGATCTGGCGAAGTTGGGGAGATTTGCTACAGAATACTTTTGGGGGAGGGGAGATAACTTGCGTACATAGAAGGGATGTTTAATTTCATTACATTGTATTTTTTTCTCTTTCTCTTTTGGTCTGGGTAGCCAGACGCGAAGGACATTATTTATGTTTCCCTTTTGTTTTCTGATTACGTTTATGGAGACATAATTAATGGTGGTTTAACATGAAATATTGAAAATAAATGTAGATATATTACCGGAATCTGAAGAAATTGCTTATTTCTTTCGGTAAAACATCTTTAATGAAATATGTTAAAGATGTAAAAATCTGTTATTTCAACAGTTCAACAGTTTTTGAGATATTTCGGTACATTACCCCGTTGGCTGTCTGTTTTTTTATGGCTGTTATTTTTTCTGGGAAAAATTTTAATATTTGTTACGCCTTTGTCCCAGAAATGTACTCTTTTGTTTGTCTTTGCTAAAAATCTGCTACCAACAAGATGCACCAGAGTGTAGCGTTCTTTGCTGAAATTGCTGCCATTTAAATATTCGACCTTCTTCGTCATTATCCAGGACACGCTGTGTAGGAAGCTAGGCAGATATACATAGCTTCTAGAGCTGCTAGATTTTTATTACGACGCGATGGAGTTAAAAGAAAAAACCAACCCAACCGCCATTTTTAGTGTTCAAAATTAATGTTAAATAAAACACACATAAAAGTATAATTTTATTTCATAATAATGCTTGGACCTTGCCATTATGCACGAAATATAATGTCATCTAAATGACCGCCTCTGGACTGGTTGTAGCGTTGGGTCCTTTTGTGGTAGTCTTCGAAAAAATACGGCTCAATGACACCAACAGACCATAATGCACATCAAACTGTCACTTTTTCGCGATGCAATAGCCTTTCCACAATCACTTCTGAGTTCTCCGATCCCCATATGCGACAATTTTGTTGTTAACGTAATCACCGAGTGAGAAATGAGCTTTATCGCTTGAGAAATTTTTGTTCGATTGAAAGCCACTTATGAATCACTACTTTTGTAGTAAGTTTTAACTATTTTTACCCGTTCTTCGGGTGTTAAACGATCCAGTTTCGCAAATGCAAACTTTTCACCAAATGAATAACACTTCAGATGATAGCTGTCAGGCTTGCCAGACCGACGGTTTTGAAACCACTAAGTGGATAACCTTATATTTATTTGCAAGTAACACTCTTCTTCTAAAACTGTCGTTACTTATTTTATAACGCTATAGCCGAGGTAGATAAAATCATTTCTCTGATACTCGTGTTTACCGATGCATTATCAATGCTTGAAAAAATGCGTTTACAAGCAACGTTAAAAAGGTGTACCCATGGTTTTTCGATGGAAAAGCTTTTTGAAAAAAAGGATATTTGATTCAGGACAGTTAGAAAAAATACGGTTTGAACAAAATTTGCAAAACTTTATTTTGTGTACGGAATATGGCTAAAGCAATTTTTTTAATGAATTTCCAATTTATTGATTTTTTATCAATTGAAAAAAGTTGACCATCGAGAAATCATGGGCGTACTGCACAAATTTTAATCCAATAATATGTGGCTTTTATTCAAGATGGGATTTATATCTAATTAGGCGAAATATATGAAATAGAATTCTTCGGTTCTTCTCGTTTGCTGCTTACGGTGCGATGACGGACACGTTTAATCCATGTTTCCCTGACAGTTGCCATACTTAAGTCTTGATATTGCACATTCGATAGCAGCTGACGCAAAAACCTTTGTGGAACATCAAGATTAGAGCTGTAATATCGTAGTAATAGAAAGAGAACTCCCTACTTCTGGGAAAGAGGGAAAGAGTGAGAAAGAGAGGGAGAGAGAAACTCTTAGTTTAAAAGGCTGCGGCTAGCTTAGCAGTGTTTAGCTTTCTTCGTGTACTTATATTTTTTCCTTCTTTTCTGCATCGTGCATAAGAAGGCGATCCGAAAACTAGCCGACCTAACAAAAAAGTCACAAAAAAGTCGGGAAAATTTGTATTTATTTTTTAACATAATCTCCTCTATACAGTTTCTCCACCGATATTCAACAACTTCCATGCCCTGTTTATATTAAGAACTGCCAAACTCCTTAAAACAGTCATCAACCGCAGACTCCACCTCTTCAATGTTGGCAAATATTTTACCAACGAGCCATTTTTTCAGGTTTGGCAATAGAAAATAGTTCTAGGGAGCTAAATCTAGTGAATAACGTGCGTGATGAAGCAATTCCAAATTAATTTTGACCACCGCAATAGAGGATGTGTGAACTGGAGAATTGTCTTGATGAAACAACATTTTCTTTTTCGCCAAATTCGGCCTTTTTCCCATAATTTAATCACCTAAACGCTGCAATAAATTAGTATAATATTAGCCTTTGATGGGTTTTTTTTTATTTCTGAAGATCATCAATAAAAATACTCTTATGCGCATTCTAAAAAAACAGATGCCATGACCTTGTCTGCAGATAAAACCGACTTCGCCTTCTTTGCTTTGATCGTTCCTTTGCCTTAGGTGTGAAATAGTTATAAATCGACTCAAAAATTCGATTTTTTACGATGAAACATCGCACAATATTCTATCTATAACATCTGCACGACGCTGTTTTAGATTTACTGAAAGCAAGCGCGGCACCCATATTGCGCACAGCTTTCTCATCTTCAAATTTGTGGTCAATATATGATGTATAACACATTTTGAAATACCTATCATTTTAGCTAGCTCACGCGCCTTCAGCCGAGCATTTTGTGATCATCCAATACCATTTTGTGGATTTTCTTTACTGTGTCTGGCGTGGGCACGTCAATTGGTCGACAACTGCAGTGGTCGTCTTGGCAGCTTTTATGGCCTCGGCGTAATCAATATTTTACAGTCGTGAACGAAGGAGCAGACTCTCGCAGAATAGAATCAAGCTCGGCTTTAATATTGGCTGCACTAAGACCTTTCAAATGGAAGTATTGAATTACGTACGTAACGGTGATCAATTTTTTCTATGTTTACAAATTCACTGAGATCATTTACTTTTGGTGGCTGAAATATAAGGTTTTATAAGGTTGCCAATTTTCACCAATTTATTTTTTTTTTTCAAACTACTTGCACCATCTACACGTCAGGCCGACTAGTTTTAGGACCGCCTTTGTATTGTTGACCCAGTATCGTGACCCTCGCATCGTGGCCTCAGTTAAGAGTTGATGAGGGCATATTCTGGCATCATTGATCTACTGATATGCACCCAAATTAGTGTAATCCCTAAGAATGCCCTCCGCCTATTACCACCTATTCAATCCGGGTTTTAATTGTTGTGATCGGGTTATAACTAGGTTGCTTTGTAGATAATTTTATGTTTATAACTAGCCCAACTTTTTACCAGACACGTCGATGTATGTACTATATTTGTCGATGCCTTCCGTCTATTACCACGTATTCAATCCGTTTTCTCTATGTTTCGATAAGGTTACAACCAGGTTGCCTTGTAAATATTTTGGTGTTTATAACTAGTCGCGCTTTTTACCAGATTCCCCACAATGGCGAAGCTAACCGGCCTGATTCCGCCTCCGGAAACGACGATATATATTACGTATAAAATTTTTCGACTCTTGTTTGAGGAACGGTTTTAAGATCGGAGCCAGGAATTTAATCTTCGTATTTCATTGGGGCGTGTACATAAATTAGCGCGATCGAGAAAATAGTCCACTTTATTGCATATTCTGGGTACTCTTACTCACAACAAATGCACATCCGAATTCATGTTTTTCTGCAAGGCCAGCTGTGGTAGTTATAAACAGTTGTGCATTGTGTGTTTCCCTGTCTTGTTCATCTCATTCCTCAAATGGCGGTGATGTTGTCAGGTACATTAGTTAATCGATTAGAGGCAACCGGACATTTCAGATGCGTTTTCTTCAATTATGGTCAAAGGCGTAGCAAGGGGGGGGGGGCTGCTGGACTCTCTCAGGACTTTTTTAGCATCCATAAAGGGTTTCAGATTAGATACATTGAATGAATTTGGCCCCCCCAGAATGAATGAATTTAGCCCCCCCAAAGAGAATTTATTGCTTTGGCAATAATTATGGGTCTTTTTAATACATGTAGTATTGTATTTTAATGTTTGGGGATTCCGTTACTTTCTGTTGTTTTGTGTTTTCATTGACAGCATGCAGCGGAAGGTGGCCGTCCTCATTCAAAGCAGCTGCTGACCGTGAAATGAATTTTATTCAGCAAATCTGTCCAGGTCACATAACATTGAGATTGTCCATCAACTAGAGATGCAATTCCTACGTTGCATTTCCATGACTGTAGTAATAACCCAAATAAATAAAGATTTCATTATTGTTTTTAGCTTAAAGCCATATGTTTGTTATATTTCAATTCATCAGAGAGAGATAGAGATGGAGAGAGAGAGAGAGAGAGAGAAAATTAGAATTCATCGTCATGCAACTGTCCATCATCAGGGAGTTCTGAAAGCCTTTTTATTGTACTGCGATCAACCGGTGCGCGACTATCGATCGCATGATCCTGGGTTCAACCCCGCACACACTCACCTATCATTATTTGAGTGGCGTTCACCTCCAAGTGTGTGACGAACACTTCGAGTAGTCGACAAACCGACAAGTCTTGTTAATGCTTCTCAAACTGTGACATTCGGAATCGTCGTTAAGCTGTCTCTTCTCGTTGAATGAGTCTTAAAATAGAATGTGTGAATGTGAGAAGCTCTCCCATGTCTTATTCATGCGATGCATGGAATTTGCTTGCTTTTACTATATCAGTTTCCATACCTGAGGTTCTATTAATGATTCCATTAAGACAACATCAGATATTTTAGGTTAAGAAAATGTAGCTTAAAATGACATATGATTAATGGTCTTCTTTTGTTTTCGGAAAATTTTTTTCACCACTCTGTGACACGATAAAAGCGCAATTTATATTCAAAAACAGGTCATAAGTTTCAAAAGCATTCAAGTAATTACTGCTTCATTATTTTGCCTTTCACAGCCAATAAAGAATAAACATAAAAGAGTGCGTGTCCACCTCTTCTGGGCCACTTTGCATCAATGGGAAACATCTCTATAGCACATTTTTCTATAAGACAAATTATTACACTTAGTGGCATCAATTATACAAGACAAATTTTCTAAGCCATTACCGACACCTCTTTTTCATTTTCCAACATACACGCACAAAAATACCAAGAATTGAAAATAATCTTTATATTAAATTCGAAAATTATACTTTTCGTAGATAACATTCCCGTTCCATCTCATTCCATTTCATCCATTCATTCACGTCTATTAATAACGTTTCAAACAAACCGCATCCAGGCCACTGCAATTCATACTCTTTCTTACTAGTTTTAGCGGTTCGCACCGAGGGACGGACAGTGAAAGGAGAGTTCAACAGCAACTTGAAGAGGCATTAAGATAATTTTAATTAGCACCTAAACATTATAATTTTTGTATTTTGTTTGGAATTGGAGTCGTTTTTCTTTTGTGTTTTGTATTTTTTCCTTCTTCGTCTTCTTTTATGGCTCATTCATTTTCATTTAATTTATGCAAAATGAAGGACGACTGGCTTTTTGTTGTTGTTGTTCTCTGAAGGAAATTCTTTTTGAGCATTTCTTTGCGTGCCTGTGTTTGTGTCAGTGTGTGTATGTGTGTGTGGGCATGTGCCTTCAAATGAATACCGGGTAATCATTTTTATGTGTCACTAAATGTCAGAAATTATCGTGGATTATCTTTTAAAACATACTGTTAATGGCAATTCGTATCTATTTAATTGATTTTTCATGCTGCAACTATCGTTGCCGACCGACACTTTGGAGGAGACGACTCATCACAGGTTTCGAATAATATCTTAATTTGCCATTGGAGTTGTTGGAAAGTTAGCCAGTTGATTTTAGTGGCGTGGTTATATTTGTATTGTCAACGTATTGTATTCTATGGATTACATTTACAGTGATAATCTTGGGTTAGATACGAGTATTTGAAGGTGAGAAATTTCGTCTTGTTTCTACAAATGTCCTTTGATTACAAATTTATGTCTTCCTTCCAATTGTTCGGTATATCATTACTGGTCAAACTTTGGCGGAATGTTAAAGAAATTTGATTGTAAAACCGCAACAAGGCAATAATCTTTTCAAAGTACCGAAGAAAATATTTGGTCTTTGATCTGTAGGAGTTCGCATGTAGTTTTTAGTTTTGTTAAACAAAATTAGGATCGCAAAATAAGTAATTCCTAATTATGGTATATGAAGCTATTCATGGTCTTCATAGCATTCCTCACGGAATGTTTCTAATCCTCAAAGCATGTCAAATAGTAACCTCCACGTACGTTCATCAAGTCGACATTTTGAGTTTAAGAAATAGCCGAAAATCATACGTTGCTAAATGAGTACTTGCGGAGCGATATTATCTGAATTGTTGGCAAAAGAATTCACGAAGGACCAATGTTTAGAAACGGAGTGCAAAAAGATTAAATTGAAGGAACTGAATTAGACATAACCTTCCCTGTTTTAAGTTTTGTTGGTAAAGTCTGACACATTTGTATTACAATTTTAAATTTCGCCGAGGAGTTCTGCCTCCGTACGTAGACTTGCAGTTATTTGATACATATTTTTGGGAAAAATTAGAAAATATCTCAAAAGCAACAATTTGTTTCAATGTGACTTTTGTGAAATTTTGACTTTTATGAAATTTCTCAGATTATTGATTGAAAATTTGAAATTGAAAATTTTAAATCTTTAAATCGTTTACGTTCATAAATTTTATTGATGATAGCAAAAATTATGTCAGTTTTTTGATTTACGGCTTTATTGTAGCGGTTGTAAAAAAAATTTCAAAAATTAAAATAAATTATTTTTTGTAAAGCTTATCCATTTGATGATTTCAAAACCGCCGATCTGGCAAGGCTGTCAGCTGTTAAATGTCCGCCATCTGAAGTGTTATTTATTAAGGTTTGTCAGGTACAAATATAGATCTTTTAATTACCGAAGAAAGCATAAAAATAGTTAAAACTTACTATGAAAGTGGTGATTCAAAAGTGGGCACTTTTCGTGCATTCCATTGTGATTATGGTCGTCATAATCGACCTACTGAGCAAGAAATTGACAAGATTATAAAGAAATTTAAAGAGACTGGAAGCCCTACAGATATGATCAGGCCTATGCATCATCGCAATGTACGCACTGCCGAAAATATCGTTTCTGTTAGTGAAAGTGTAGCAGATAATCCAAATTTCAATTTCAAATCTCAATTCAGAGCGCTATGGTGCATGATAACAGACTTTTTTTTACCTGCAATTGAAAATTATTAACCGGACGATATGTGGTTTTAACAAGACGGTGTCACGGGCCACATGACATGACCAATTTTGGCTTTATTGCATAAGAAATTTCCAGAAAGCGTAATTTCACATTTTAGCGACGTCAGTTGGCCACTAAAATACTTATATAATCCTCAAACGTTGGAGCATTTGAAAACAAGCATTCATCAAGTTATTACCGAGAATAAAAAAATAAAGATACCGCTCGAAATGTGCGAAAAAGCGGTCATAACTACCTCAAAAAGATCCACTACTGCAACTCGCACGTAATGGCAAGGTACAAGCATTATAATGAAATAAAAGTTTCACCGAAATCATATCATATCTTATATATTACACTTGAACAACTCAAACAAAATATTCGTGATGAAATTAATGAAACACGTGTGAAATGTGTGAGAATGTAATGAAAATGTAAACGAAAAATGTGCTCCGAAGGGCTCGCATTTGTGAGGCTAACAGAGGCCTCCATACATAATTGCCGACATTAAATAAAACATTTATCAATATAAGATCCATTCTCTTCCATTTAATCACAAATTATAAACAAATAAAGTGGTATACCTTCCCGAAGGACAATGTTACTGCAGCCTTCTCAGTCACTGAGAGGGAATAAACAAAAATGGGTTTGGCGACAAATGGAGTAAAGTAAGTTATTCATTTAAACGAACAAAGAGTCTGTTTGCTTTGGACGCTGAGTGAACGTTGACGACTATAGTTTGGAGTGATGGATGAATTCATCAACCTTGGTTCCGCTATAAACAAAACGCTATAAAGAAAACGAATGATTTCAGCAAGGAGATAACGAGGAGAGTATTGATTGCTAATAGATGTTACCATGGGTTAAGCAAGTGACTCAATGATACAGTCCTTTCTTGACAAACAAAAATCCGACTCTAGCTGACTTTATTTTTATATATATCTTGTTGTATGGCGCAGATAAATTCGAGAGGAATTCTACCATCATTAACGGAGAGTATCACCATCACATGAGCAATGAGCTGTGTGAGCTATATACCGACATCGAAGTGGTCAAGCGCATCAATATACAGCGATTGTGTTGGTTGGGTCATGTTGTGCGGGAGGACCCAAATGCTCCAGCACGAAAAGTTGTCAACAACGAACTCGATGAATGGCACAGAAGTGGGCAACCAGAACTCCATTGGAACGACCAGGCTTTTCAAGTACTATCGAAACTTGATATGACAGCACGAAAAATTATCGACAACGAACTCGATGAATGGCACAGAAGTGGGCGACCAGAACTCCGACCAGGCTTTTGAAGTACTATCGAAACTTGATATGACTAATTGGAGAAGATGCACAGAAGATCGAGTCAATTAGGATTAAGTATTTTCTACCTTCGGCATATAATGGATAAGAATGTTTATTCTAGTCGCCACCTAAGTAGGTAACTACTTCCACAATTGAGACGGCCTCTTAAAAAGACACATTATTTGAAATTTCTTTCTTTCTCTCATTTATTAATTATATTACTTTTGTAAAATTCTTAAGAATTTGCACTTTTACTGTCTTGTGTGGGAAAACTGGTTCACATCAGTTCGAATTTTGTCCAGATTTGTGTTTGAGATATTTTCGTAAAAAATGTCCAGCCTCTTATCTCATGACATGCTTTTCACGGACAGAAACACGGGTAGATGGAAATTCTTAGAGCAGCATAAATTTTAATGATAGTCAGGAATCAAATGAGTTTTTTCAGTTCTTACAAATGGAAACGAAAACTTAGAGTATCCTTTATTCCATGATAGTGGGCGTAATACAAGTCGTATATGAGTCGTATTACCAATCAAGAGTTATTGAAACTTGCAAATGTCATATATTCCAGAACAATTTCTTAGCTAATGACCAATTAAGCATAATTTGGTGTGGAACAAGTTCCGTGAAGCACAAAAGAATTTATCAGCAATCATAAAAACTCCTTAGAAAATTTGCATGCTTCGTCTGCTGGTTTACACCTACTCTTAATACAGTTCAACAGTTTCTTTTCCCGTATTACTCCCGGCGGTGATAGCGGGAATGAATCCAGACAGAAGCGAATGTAGTTAAATTACATTATTGATGTTCCGGTTTTCATACAAGAATTACCAAAGAAAAAGAGAAGACATTTTGGGATCATTTAAGACAAAAACTTCATAACATTGTATTGTAATATCCATTTGATATGAGATCCCTTTACTGGTCCTATGTGATAAATAAAGACCTGTTCCATTCATTACCTAACTAAATTTAAAGAACTGATATACACTGATATACGTTTATATTCTAATTTTGCCAGTTGGTTTTGGAACAAAATCGAACGAGAATAATCGATTATAGAACCCAATTTAGAATTTGTTCTACACCACTATAAGGCCATTAGCAATTGGTTCTTTGTAATTGAAAATTTTGCGGGGTATATTTATTGTAAAACCTTTCTATAAACTTACAATAAATTATAATGAAAGAGGCTCCATAAGTTTATACATATTCTTGTCAAGGGCTTTCGCTCGGTATATTTATTATTGCTGGGGAATGCTGCATTTGGTCACAACGCGACAAAATGTTGTTCTGGAATGTGAAGTGGAAAATCTAAAATTGTAGATTTCTGAAAATCAGCCGTAACTTGTGAGGCACAAATTCTAAAAATGCCTTCAAAAACCTATTGCTGGGTATGCATTTTGTTGGTGGAAAAAACTTCACTTGGTTACAGCAGGACAACATATGTTTTTGTATTTTCATATTTCTGTGAAAATCTTCTCAAATACAAGGATAGTTGTTGCTAATAGCACTTGTCAAGGGCTTTCATTCGGTTTATATTTGATCGGTAGTGAATGCTGCACTTGGCCACAATGGGACGAAATGTAGCTAAGGGAAGTGGAATAGAAAATCTTAAAATGCTGATTTCTGAAAATCGGTAAAAACTTGTGTGGTATACAATCTAAAAGTACTTCTTAAGAGCTTTTGTTGGGTATGCGATTCTTTGGCGGGGAATGTTTTACTTGGGTACAGTGGGACAAAATATATTTTCGTATCTGAGAGTATAGTTTCATATTTCTGTGTTCTGAAAATCTTCTGAAATATGGGGATAGTTGTTTCTAGTAGCACTTATGAAGGGCTTTCATTCGGTATATATTTGATCAGTTGAGAATGCTGTATTTGGCCACAGTAGGGCAAAATTTTGCCCTGGCGTGTGGAATAAAAAATCTGCAATTACGGATTTCTGAAAATCAGTCAAAACTTGTGAGGTACAAACTCTGAAAGTGCTTTTGAAGAGCTATTGCTGAAAATGCATGTTTTTGGGGAAGAATGTTTCACTTGGTCACAGTGGCACAAATTATATTTTCGCATTTAAGAATATATTTTCATATTTCTGAAAAGCTTCTGAAATATGGAGATAGCTGTTTCTAATAGCACTTGTCAAGGGCTTTCACTCGATATATAATTGATCGGTTGAGAATGCTATATTTGGCCACAGTAGGGCAAAATTTTGCTTTGGCATGTGGAATAAAAAATCTGAAATTACGGATTTCTAAAAATCAATCAAAACTTGTGGGTCAGCTGTGGGGTAATTCTGAAAGTGCTTTTAAAGAGCTATTGCTGAGTGTGCATTTCTTTGGTGGAGAATGCTAAGCTTGGTCAAGGTGGGACAAAATATATTTTCGTGTTTGAGAATATATTTTCATATTTCTGTGTTCTCAAAATCTTCTGACATATATATGATGATAGTAGTTTCTAGTAGCACTTGTCAAGGACTATTACTCGCTATACATTTGATTGTTGAAGAATGCTGCATTTGACCACAGTAGAGCCTGAAGGAGTGGAATGGAAAATTTAAAATTGCGGATTTTTGAAATTCAGTCGAAACTTGTGAGGTACTTGTGGGGTAATTCTGAAAAGTGCTGCCGAAATCTATTGCTGGGTATGCTTTTCTTTAGAGGAAAATGTTTTGCTTGGTCAAAATGGTTACATATTTTTGCAGATTGTAACATTTTTATGTCATCTTTTTCAGAAACCCTGTTGTATTCCGAGGAACTTGTTCTATATATAAATTATGAGCTTAGCTTATGTCCTGAGGGATATCAGTGTTTCTGACTTTTATCGTGGACAGATCCATTATTATATTAAGCATTCTAATAACCCCAGATATTTCGATAATAGAGGTATGTTGAATCAAAGTAGTTTGTGTCTTTGCTAGTTAAATGTGAATGTATCTTCACGCACACTATTTTTTGGTATAACTGCGAGCGATAGTTGGCGAGCGGAGCGAGTAATGAATGTTAGCTTCCAATTGTATCTACTTAACATACTGCAAATTTACATCTCCTGTGTCCCAGCTACTGTAGTCTCACAGTAACTAATTAAATCATTATTTTTTTTCCTTTTGTGACTGACAAAGAGTTTGCTTTATTTTCTTTTCAAATCTTTTGTGAAAATCTCGAGACACCAAACCTTTACGACTTCATTTGACTTCCAACATGACCGGCCTGTCTTATCATGGCTACCAGATCTTTCGCTCTTTCTCTACCTCTGTACAGTTAAGGACTTAATGGTGGTAGGCCCAAAAAGTCCTCCTTTAATTGGCAAAAATAAAAACGGTGCAAACAATTAAATACGTCCTCGCTTTAATAACAAAAGAAACTGTGTTGCAAAACTGCAACCGCATTTCAGATTAGGATCTGCGGTTGAGCGGCCACAGTAGGAGCAGCTGTGACATAAAAATTACTTAGAGCTCATGTCCAAGTCGCAAAGTTGGGACCCCAACAAATTCATTAAGCAAAGTGAAACTTAAGTGAAGAAGACATAAAGTCAAATGTTGTTTCTGTTATTTTTCTTTTGCGAAACAGAAAAAATGACCAAAATAATTATTTGATCTCTTTTTTTCTTAAGCGTGACCTCAAAATTAAGATCCTTTGTGTGCGATTGTATGAAATATACGATTAAGTTATTTTATATAAGATTGGTGAAAGATGAGATGTTTGAAACGTATACAATTTCATTGAAATCCTCTTCAACTTGACCTAAGCTACTTAAAGATGTATTGACTCATACTCGCCCTTGTTTGGAGGCACAACATTTTTACCACAAACATCGACATATCGACATTGATCATATTTTGAAAGTCAATAACAGATCACTTGCCTAAATCGAAATCCCAAACAACTGAAGCTCATTAGTTTACCTTAACAGAATATGATGATGATTCACTTCCTTGTGACGACAGTCCATGACAGCCCGAATTCGTAAGAGATGTAAATAAATTCATGCGCGGGATCATAAAGGTCATGATCGATCGATCATCCGCTTCACTTGTTTTCAATATTCCTTAACAAATGCAGTGGCGTTTTGTGATGTCATCAAACGTTTCCATTGATCAGAGGTTTGACATTTTAACCTTCCTTGATTGAGGATAGGCAAGAACGTAGGAGGGATCAGTGTCATCAGAAGTAAAAACCTTTTCAAAATACTCGAACATTGTGAAAACGGCGTCAAGTGCTTAAGCAAAGGCCAGAAGGCAAGATGGGGAGAAAGGAAAGATGCCAACAGCAGCGAAGAGTGAAAAGATACTTAAATTCCAGTCACACAACTGACATCTTAAATTCACGCATGCGTGCACAGGTTATTTACCTGAGAGCTCTGTCCTCGTAGCACCTTCCTTTTGCATGACTCCCAATGCAGATGCATTGCAGTGCCTCAGTCCTACACCATCGCGTATGGCTTTTGAATAAGTTTATTTCCAGCGTTCTTAACGTCTCCAGTTCTTAAGAAACTGGCGCCTATATCCCGTCGCGTTTCAGTCTGATAATGCAGAATATGCATGTACGGATAACATTCAAATTAAGCGCTAAATTGGACCAACATATACGACTCCGTAGCCACACTCCTCTGATTCTCCTTTTCCTCTTATCCATCCGCTATTCGCTCTATTGCATCATGGTGGAATTAACCCTCTTGCCCTCTTCCAAAACTTTAGCTGTAGTGACAGTAGATGTGAAGAAACAAATCTCTAAGGAAAGGCGAATTTATTTATAAAACAGCCGCAATTTCTTGTTGTCCGCCTGCCTGGTTTGACTTAAGGTGGATTGGGTTGGTTTTTTTAGAGGCACCAAACGGATTTTGCAACATTACGTTAATACAATCTTGTTAGTAGAATTGTAAGCGTATGAAAGAAATGGTGGCATCCACACGTACGCACTTAAGTATGTTTGCAGAATATGTGTTCATATCACTTTTATAACGTTGAACAGTGGACAAAAAGGGCAGAGAAGGGATCATGTTTGAAATTATTTCGACAAGATCAACAAATTCATATAATACATTAACCAGAATTACGAGTGCCAGCGTCCGCCATGACGTGGTAATGTTGACAATTTATCCTTAGGAACTACAAAGTTTGACGAAAAATTATGTCGATATTTTTTTGAATGTTAACTTTAATAGTTATTTCATATTTTTTTGTTAAATATTTCAGATTACATTCATTCAAAGTACCAGAAATTGGTAAATAAAATACAAAATATTTATTATTCATTCAAATTTCTTGTATCGGCTTCAAGACAAATTAAATAACTTCAGCACTTCCAATCATCAAAACATTTTCCAAACTCATTTTCCCGAAAATATTCTCATATGTCGCAAGTTCCCTTTTATGCCTTCTGTCGACTAAAAAGGGCCGGTTAGAAGCAGAGTTTTGGAAAGAGAAAAAAATTCAGCCGGAGCCATATCAGATGTCTACGGTGGCTGATCAATGATATTTTTTGAGTTGTTTGTTAAGTTGTTTTGTTGGCTCATAAAGCCCAAAATATAATCTCAATTTATAACACTAACTAACCTTTTAGCAAGAACAATATTTTGATCGACTTCCAATCATCAATGGTGTTAAATTGTTTCGTGAGATACAGAAAGATTATCTTCTTAAACTAAAATGATGATTTTCCGAAACCATTTTCTTCACTCTGTCCATCTTAACTTCAGTGAAGTTGTTGATGGCCGACTAGAACGGAACAAATCTTCCCGCACATCTCGAGACCGCTTTTTAATCATAAGCCCGCCAACCCAACGATGTAGGCGCCCCCCCGCCCGCGCCTTTTCTACCCCGCAAAAAAAGATGATGCAATATGCACGTTCTATTGCGCCACCCTGTATATCAATTAAAAGTTGGAATTTATAAGTATCTTTCTGTAACCAAAGTGTTAGCTCATTTTTTTTCATGCAAATAATTTGATTCGTTTTTTAAAAAAATTTATGAATTGGGATGATTTCAAGAGATGGGTTCAATTCTACTACTAATGGAGTAATCATTAACGAATTATGTTCAGATCTAGTATGCTAACTGTCTTTACTATTAACTGCGAGGTCAATTTCTGCCCTTGGGATAATAATTACGATCTGTACCGTATTTCCAAGAATACATAAACAAGAAAGGCCTTAAATAATCGGAAACTGTTTTGGTTTACATTTTGCTACGTGTATGCTACATATTTTTCAGTGTAGTATTCAGCAGCACTAAATCAGTGTACATTCTACCAAATGCGGTGTAAGGTATAAAAATGGCGGTGCTAAAGAAATATAATCGATCACGTGTTGTGAAATATTTTACAAAGTTGGAAAATAAAAATAGACGAAGGCAGGACACAAGCAATTATTTTTTCTCTTAATAGGCCACCTAAGAGAATTTATCACATTTCCTTCAACATCCGCGGTGTTGAAATCCTACTTCAGAAGTCAGTGAAAATACTTAGGAATTTTATTGGATGCGCATCTTGTATTTAAGGACCACGTATTTCATGTTTGGGGAATCGAGAAATTTCAAATCTGGGCTCTCTGATTTTTATTCACTTGGCAGTAACCAGAACTCTGCAGAATTTTCCAAGCAGCTCACAATTTTTGACCTTTGGACAAGTATTCCCTGGTAATGCCATCAGATATCCATCAGAGAAGGCAACAAGTTAAAAAACCTAAATGCCATGCTAACATCGATGCAATGTTATCCTCCCAGCATAGGACGTTGGTAGCCTCACCACTAGGATCGGATGCTGTGGTGTGATAAGCCGCTCATCTTAAATAAAATTATCATGAAAACACAAAATAGGCACCTGGAACGTCCGCACTTTTTACAGAAAAGGTGCCTTTATCCAACGGGCAGATGTCCTTGATAAATGTAAAACTAACATCACTGCTATCCAGAAAATGTGATGGACTGGACAAGGATGCACTCGGCGAAAAAACTCTGACATCTACTACACCTACACCATCTACCTGGGACTGAGTTCTCGCCTTATCATTTGATGTAGGAACCCTAGTGGAAGCATCACGCGGGTGTGTGGTTGATACCAAAATCGCTGGTAGAGGCTTTGTGCTCAAATGTGGAGTTGCATTGCAACCGGGTGCTACAGACCCATAGAGTAGCAGAGGTGATAAGATAAGTCTCACCTTCACGATTTACGATTATGTTCCATACTAATATAATCAATTTGGCTGGAAGAGAGGGCTGACAATTGTGATAGTACCAAAATTGTCAGCAACTTTTTCTAGATAGTCCAAATTTTACTTGGCTATCCTAGGGGGGCTTTGGCAATCGCATTGTAATATGCCCAGTGGATAGTACACCGTGGGTAAGGCCTTCACGGCGAGAATCACATTGAACCCCCGTGGGCTCTGTGACATCTTCTACAGCTGCCACATAGAAAGGCATGAATTTAGATGTGGATTTGTTGTGGGAAAGAGACTTAGACATCTTGGCTTCCCCTTTAGACCCATAAGTGACTGTATAGTCACTATCCTCATCAAAGTGAAATATTTTTCATCACACTGATCTGTATATATGCCCCGATAGAAGAAAAAGACGGGGAGACAGAAGATACATTCTGTGAATGGCTAGAAGAATCATATGACCATTCCCCTGGCCACGACATTAAAATTGTATTGGGAGATTTTAACCCCAAAGTAGGTAGGGAAGATGTTGTTAGTCCAACAGTCGATAAATTCACTCTACACAGCAATACTTCTGAAAACAGATTTAGACTGGTTTCGTTCGCTGCGACACCTAATATATATATATATAACTAGCTGACCCGGCAAACGTTGTTTTGCCTTCAAAAAAAAAAAAAAAAAAAATTAAAAAAAAAAAATTAATTGCAAGAATCTCATCTCCAACGTCATCTATCACTTTAAATAAAACCTTTTAAACCTTCCGGAATACTCTACCAATAATTTAAGACCAAAATGAGCCAAATCGGTCCAACCGTTCTCGAGCTTTAGCGGGACTAACGCACAGCAATTGATTTTTAGATAGATAGATATAAATGGAACCGGATTCCTTCAAAAAGATATCCACAAGGTAACTTGGATCAGCCTGATCATAACACTAGGAATTAGGCGGATCATGTGGTAATAGATGGAAGGCATGCTTCCAGTGTCATGGACGTGCATGTGATCCGTGTTACTAATATTGACTCGCATCACCACTTGGTTACATCTAAGATAGACGCCCAAGACTAAGCTGCGTGCCTCCGAGATAGCCACAGCCAACTCCACCAAATTCTCTTAATTACTGCAATTAAACGTCCCTGATCCTGATGTTCATGGTGCACAGTTTCAGCACATTGCGCTTTCTATGGCAGTTGTTGCAAAAACCGTACTTGGGTATCAGAAACCGCACTCAGACCGCCCCTGAACGATGAATTGCCTGAGGAAAAGGTTGCAGCATACAGGGCAACGCTGCAGCCAATTGTAATGCGTGCTGTTAGGGAACGCTGCAAGGAGAAGAAAAGAGAGGCCTTCCTTTTAGAAGGAAGAAAACGGCTGTTGAAAGAGTGGGAGAGTGAGGATATAGAATGACACAGGAAGAGAGGTGAAGCCCGAAAATTCTATCAAAATATCAGAAGTAATAGGTTTGGGACATGGCTTCCCTCTTGTAAGGACAGCAACGGAAATCTGGTTACAGATACACAGAGTGTAATGCAATTATGGATAGAACATTTTTACAGGCTTCTAGTTCCATATGTCAGCACGAATGAAGAACTCATTCCAATTACCAACGATGGTATGAATTGCTCAGCTTCAAGCCAAAGAGAGCACATAAATCTCTACTTTGTTCTTCTATAGCAAACCACTGTTTGCTGTGCCAGTGGTTCACATCTATGCGTTTTGATGATTTTGTGGCGAAGGCGTCTTCTGCTTTTGCTCTGTCCAACAGAGTTCGCTGGCTGGCGCTGTTGGTTTGCTACATGTGGTGTAATTTATTTGTTGGGACTTAAGAACCATCATCAGTTGTTGATAAATGCTTAATGCATTCATTTATTATCATTAGAATAAATGTTGCGAGTACCAGAAACTCGTTTCCACAACAGCAGCATAGCAAGCAGTCTTCTACATTCCCGTGAAGATGATTCGATAGAAATGAACAAAATTAATGTAAATGCTGGCGTAATTGTAAAATTTGTTAAAAGATGTTAGAAAGCAACAACACAATAGATTTAATTAATTAAATGAAAAAAAAAAAAAACGGAGACTGGATTGGCTTTTGTAAGTATAATAATAAAATTACAAATAAATTAATCTGGTCATTAATTTTTTGTTTAGAAAATCTTTTTGATGGAACTATGAAAATTGTTTGCAAGTGCAAAATATTTTTTACACTTTACAATGCCCATTTGTGCAGAGTTTTGTGTGCTGGTTCCACTATTTTTTGGCTTTCAGATAAGTTCCTTCCATTAAATTTTATGCCTTTTTCCTTCTGGAACTCAGGCGATCTGAGGGGAGCTTAGGCTCAATTGAGGGGTTTGGAAACCAGGGCATCTAAGTTCCTATTCGTATTCTGTATCTAATTGACTTACGAAGAATTTATACTTTCTGGAAAAAAGAGGTTAGGAATCTGAGACTTAAATAGGTGTTTATTCGAAAACTGAAGGCGGCTTGGAACGTGGTCCTGTTTGTTGCTCAAGTGCCAGGAGACTCGTGCTCTCACCGACCACAACAACGAAACCTCCTTGCACCGCTGGGTTGGGACCTAGGCATCAAAAACAGCGTTTTTCTGAATTTATGGTTGGATAGGTGAGCTTTTACATCATCTAACAATACTTAACTTTAGAATTAAATTTAAGTCAACTGTCGTTATTCAACTAATTCATTACAGTTTATTTTTAAAACAATTCGTAAAAGTCATTGAGTAATTAATTAGAAAGATTAGAGGTAATTATAGGTATATTAAACAAAGAGCCTTGAATAAAAGTTGGTGCAGCAAACAGAAAACACAAATTATAATATAATAGTATATTATAATATATAGTACTGGGTGCCCGTCGGGAGGGTATACTACTTTGTTTTGCCACCATTTTGGTAAACATTAGTCTTGCCAGTTCATATTTGGCAGTCGTGAAGTAGAGACGTGGCAAATTTATTATGGAAAAATATTCGATAAGACAACGTGTTTTAATCGTTAAAACATTTTATCGAAATCAAACATCGATTACTGTGACGATGAGAAAGTTCCATGAAATTTTTGGGAGAAACAACGTGCGAAAAAGACTCACTATTTATCGTGTAGTGAATGATTTCGAAAAAAGGGGGTCTGTAGCTGATAGGGCCAAGTATGGACCACATCGTACTGCAAGATCAGCTGAAAACACTACTGCTGCTTAAGAAAGTGTTCAATGCAATTCATCTAGCACAATTCGACGTTGTGCTCAGGAGCTTGGTCTTCAAAGAACAATTTTGGCACAAGGATTTGCATTTGTTTCCACTTAAGATTCAGTTGACTCAAGAGCTTCTTCCAAAAGACCATTTAAGCCGCCGTACATATGCCAATAGGATGTTACAGCTCGCCCATGACAACCCCGATTTTCATGAAAAAATCATAATGAGTGACGAGGCACATTTTCATTTGAATAGATATGTGAATAAACAGAATAGCCAGTTCTGGGCAATGGAAAACGCTCAAATTATTCATCAGTCACCTTTGCATCCATTAAAAGTGACAGTCTGGTGTGCAATTTGGTCAGGAGGAATCATTGGATGTTACTTCTTTGAAACTAAAAACGGCGTAACGGTAACTGTCAATGGGGAGCGATATCGTGATATGATTGAAAACTTTTTAACGCCACAACTGCATGATTTGGGCTTGATTAACATTGTAATCCTGACTATACGTCAGGAATTACTGCGATACCTCTTTCCACCACAAGTTATTTCAAGAAATGGTGATGTTGATTGGCCTCCACAGTCGCCTGATTTGACTACTCCGAACTTCTTTTTGCGAGGATATCTGAAAAGCAAGGTTTATGCAAACAAACCAGAAACGCTGGAGTAACTCAAACAAAATATTTGTGACGAAATTAATGAAATACCGCGTGAAATGTGTGAAACTGTAATGAAAAATGTGCTCAAAGGGGCTCGCATTTGTGAGGCTAACAGAGGCGGACATTTATCTGTATTCAGTATTGTATTCCATACCTAAGATCCATAAGACCATAAGATCCATTCTCTTTCATTTAATTAAAAAATTATAAACAAACAAAAAGTTGTATACCTTCCCGATGGACACCCTGTATATATGTCGTTTCAAGCATGTTAAGCTGAATTTACCTATTTTTCCTTTGGAGGTTTGAACTTTTTAGTATTTCTTAATAACCACGTCCACAGTTATTTGTTAAGCTGGGACATTAAATCGACCTTACTACAAAAGTGGTGATTCAAATCTGGGCTCTTTTCGTACATTGCGGGGTGATTATGGTTGTCATAATTGATCTACTGTGTAAGGAATTGCCAAGATTATAAAGAAATTTGAAAAGACTGAAAGCGTTACAGATGTGGTCAGGCCTGTGCATCATCGCAATGTACGCACTGTCGGAAATATCGCTTCTATTAGTGAAAGTGCTCTCAGCAATTGCCTCTATCTTACGGCTCATTATGGCATTATGGCATTAGTGATCCAATAGTAATTACGGAAGTTTTCACCACTTTGCTCAAAAGTTGGGATGAATTTTAGCTTCTGCGGATGCATTTCTTTTGCTGAGTGGGAATATTGTATTGTTAAGTTTGATGTTGAAATCGAAAGCAGTCCGGTGCGAAGAAGCCCTGTGATAGTGTATAGTAATCTATCGATTGATGTGAGACGATCGACGAAGGACACAGAACAATTTTAGACCTAATGTTAATAAAAGTTGTCATCGTGTACACATGTAACAAACTCCATTTCCTATTGTGTTCACAAGGCGATAAGAAAAAATTGTCTGCTAACTACAGGAATGATAACATTTTCGGTCTTATCTTCAATGGCATCTCTGTCACCCGTTCCCATACATCATGGCTTTGTCAAGAAGCGATGCGATGCGATGTACACCGATACATGCCTTTGAACAACTGTCGCTTTTTTTCATTGTCAAACAAACCCACAAATCAACCATCGATCGACTGGAATAGCCAAAAGGACAATTGACATTCGTTTTACATATTCAATGTCGTTGGCAATACAAATATAAACACAAACACACACAAAACACTATCTCTATGTTATCATTTTGCTTGTATGCAATTGGTGTCACACAGTTGCATGCAACTAAATTCACTGATCCCGTTTACTGATTGCAACTACTCGTACTAGTCCCTACTGTGCAGAGGCATTTACTTACGAATTTGAACAAATGTTTGCGGACATGACTTGAAAAAAAAAAGAAATGGAAAAGAAGCGAAATTAAATGTTCTGAATATAATGATGATCTGGTACTGGAGTGTAGATTATGGTAATGTTGAACAAGGTCTTTGTTTTATAAGATAGATGTTTGATAAGATAAGAAGAGTATTAAGTTATGCCAAGGTCGGCACAACAGTTAGCTAATACATAATGAGTTATTAGTACGGATTGGCATCGAAAAAAAAAAAAGATTTTCCTATGCCCTTTAAGAATGTCATTATGTGTAAATCGGACAACTTTAAGTTACAAGTTGTGAAAGGCATTCCAAATTCACAAACGTACATATTTCAGTCTCTAAAAGCCACAATAAGCTGATGGAAAAAACTAAAAATTTAATTATACCTTCACTCGAAGGAATGAAATCATACATATTCGGGTTATTCATTTTTCGATTTCACAAGTAAAGCTGAATAAAACACATATAAAGCTAAGATTTCGATGAAACTTTTTTTTTCATTATAATGCTTGAACCCTGCCTTTATATATGAAATAAAATGTCTTTTAAATGACCGCCTCTGGGCCAGTTGCGGAAATGAATCGTTTTGAGTTAGTTTTCGACCACTTATTGGCACCTGTCGGACGGTATCTCGGCGATAACTTAACTTAAATTCTGGCTATTAAATGCTTCTACTTTTGCGGATTATCCTCGTAAACATGGTCTTTGACTTAGCCCCACCAAAAAAGTCTAACGGCGTTGTTTACGTGCACAAGTTTTCCTTGCCCTGATAGTTGTAAGTTCCAATTTTTAAAGACACCCCCAGCACGGTTAAGAAAAGAGCTTTCACTTCACCATTCCAGCAGTGTAATAAAGCGGTCTTCTAACCCTCGCCCAAGTATCAGTACTCATTTTACACTCGATATATAAAATACTTATTTGAACGTTTAAAGTCCCTGCTTGGCAAAATAATCTTCATTTTGTAAACCCCAGAAATAAAAGGTAAAACCTTGCCAATAAATTGAAATCTTTGGATTATACACTCTTTAAGCCCCCCGTTATTTCTCATTTTCTTTCATGTCAAATGAAAACACTGCCCGATCAACCCCCCGTATTAACAGGCGTCAAATCGCTTGATCTTGGTGGCCAACAGATGTCGCCAAAACATGAAATTATACTTTCTGGTAGCTTCTCATGCAATAAAGGCAAAATCGGTCATATTGAACCCACATATCGTCCAATTGATAATCTTCAACTGCAGCCCAAAAGAAGTCGGTTATCGCTACCATAACGCTCTGTACTGACGCCAACGGCTCCTCCAGCATCATTTTCGAAAAAATACGACCCAATGGCACCTTCAGACCATAATGTGCAGCAAACAGTCACTTTTTGCCGATGTAATGGCTTTTCTACAATCACTTCTGGGTTCTCCGAGCTTCATATGCGATAATTTTGCTTGTTGACGGAACCACCGAGTTAGAAATGAGCTTTATCGCTGAAGAAAATTTTGTTTGAAAAACCAGCATTGAAAGCCTGTTGTTGTTCGGCATATCTACGGCTTTATGAATGGTCAGCCGGTTTTAATTGTGGCATGAGATGCAAATGCAAATGCTAAATATGCTATAATGAGTCGCAAAACAGGCCCAATTGCCAAGAACGCCGTGGAATCGTCAAATTCGTATTATCCGTCACACTTTCACTGGCAGAAGTAATATTTTCGGCAGTGCGTACATTGCGATAATAGACAGACCCGACCATATCTGTAACGCTTCCAATCTCTTAAAATTTTTTTATATTCTTGCCAATTCTTTGCACAGCAGGTTGATTATGATGATCATAATCACATCATAAGGTATGGAAAGTACCCACATTTGGACCACCACTTTTGTAGTAAGTTTTAACTATTTTTAGGCATTCTTCGGTTGTTAAACAATCCATATTCGTAAATGGATCGTTTCACTGAAGTCATTTCTTCAGATGACAGTTATTTAGCAGCAGACTGCCTTGGCAGACCGGCGGTTTTGAAACCACTGAATAGAAAACTCGGTATATGGTTCGGTGAGAGAACAGAAAATGTGAGAGGAAGAGACGTCTACAGTATCAAGGATCTTTTGACCAAATGTGCTTCAAGACTTCTAAAGTCGATTGACCAATGCCCAACTGGCTGACAGAAAGTTGTGGTAACTGCCATAAATCTGAATGAATCGTACAGAAATTAATATTTTTCCAGGTCGTAGTTGGGATTTGTAAATGGGATACATCGATCATCGATCGGTCATACTTATTTTCGGAAATTCAAGTTTTCCTAGGTTCATATCTTTCATTAAATTGCAGGCATCAGGCAATAAGTAAACTTACCACGCATAAAAATTGTTTAATTTAGTAAAAATCGGTAGTAGCTCTTCAATTTATATACGTATGACTTGATAAAGTTATAATTTTGTTTATTGAATAGTGCATTAATTCAAATTTTGGATAGTAACCTAACGGGTTACCAAATTCCCTCTGGCACGCCTCATACTTTTGCATTGACGCCAAAGAATGTAGATTTCAGTTTTGCATAAACGAATTCATCTGATTGAAATTTCTCTATTGCGGCTTAATCGTTTAGTTACATGATACAGTTTAAATAGATTTACAAACATTAATTTTTATTTTCGAGTTTAAACGAGGCCATACGAGCTTCCAAAACGAACACCGTAGCGGTCGTGTAATTGAGGTATCCACTCCGAACACGGTTAAGAAAATCCACAAAGTAGTATTGGATATTCACAAGTTGTCGGCTGAAGGTGCGTGAGCTAAATGAAATGTTAGGCATTTCAAAAAGTGCTATGAAAATGAGAGAGCTGTGTGCAAGATGGGTGCCGCGCTTGCTTTCAATAGAGCAAATACCGAGTCGTAAAGATGTTTCAATAGAGTGTTCGGTGATGTTTCACTGCAATAAAGCAGAATTTTTACGCCGATTTATAATGGGTGAGACATGGCTTCACCAGTTCACATCTAAGACAAAGGAACAGTCAAAGCAGTGGACTGTAGTAGGGAAATCGTGCCCAAAGAAGGTGAAGACGATTCCATCAGCCGGCAAAGTCATGGCGGCTGTTTTTTGTTTTGGGATGCACATGAAATTCCTTTTATATATTATCTTCAGAAAGGAAAAATCATCAACAACGAATATTTTGCTTATTTAGTGCAGCGTTTAGGTGATGAAATTATGGAAAATAAGCGAAAACGAAAGTGTTGTTTCATCAAGACAATGCCCCAGTTCATATGTATATCCACTATTGCGATGACCAAAATTAATTAATTAAAATTTGAATTGCTTCATTACTCACCTTATTTGCCAGATTTGGCTCCCTCGGACTATTTTCTATTTCCAAACTTGAAAAAATGGTTCGGTTGTAATAAATATGACAACAATGATGACGTGGAGCCGGCAGTTGATGGCTATTTGAAGGAGTTTGACAGGAGTTTTACTATAAACTGGGTATAGCAGCTGTTGAATATCACTGGAAAAAATGTGTATCGAGCTAAAAGGAGATTATGTTGAAAAATAAAGACAATTTTTTCCAAATTTTTAGTGCCTTCTTTGTTAGGTCAGCTAGTTTTGGGACCATAATCGTATCAGAATGGGATTTGATCGGGTTTTGTTTTAAAAATGTTGCTTAGGATTGCAAAGCAATAAAATGGTCAAAAATAGAGTTGCAGGAGTTACAGGGAAATATATCAATTTGCCTGAGAGGTACCTAAAGGGTTAGATCGATATAGTTTATTTACAATTTTCGATATTGAACTGCCAAAAGATTAGGTTTAAGAAATTCTATGACGATTTATGACAAGTTTCGTGTCTACCAGTTTGTAAGCCTCACAGCCTGCATGGCTCATTCGACTTAAAGAGTCATGGTACACACTTTCCATTTTTTTTCTTGGTGTTTCGTTTTTGGGCGTATCAAAAGGTATATCCTTTCATTCCTTTAGATGAAGGTATAAGCAGGAAGGAGTGAGTACGATGTTTTTTTTGGATAATTTTCGAATTTTTTAAGTTTATTTTAAAATGTCGATATTTAGAGTTTTTCATGACTAAATGAAAGCATAAATTCTTTGCGAAAGTCATCAGTGTAATTAGAGATTATTTGTGAGATGTTTTTTAACCATTACAGCAAAAGAAAACAAATCCAAGGTGTTAATATGAAAAATGAAAATTGAAATTTTAAATAAATAAAATACTGATTATAACAGGTGGGTCGGCTTTGTAAGGAAGTTTTATTTTCTTTATTTCATTGCTTCGGTTCTAAAACTTTGGAAAACTTTAAAAAAGGTTTACAGCTGAGATAATCAACTTTGATACCAAGTACAGGGTTGCCCATATTCGACGGACCCATCTGGCAACGCCATAACTTTTGACAGAGATGTCAGATCGCTTAATGACATACCGCGTTTGAAGCGTCAGTCCAAGCAGATTTTTACCATGGAACAATACACGCCACGCGAGCGCTCTGAAATAGTTGAAATTTACATTCAACAGAAGAAGTCAATTGTGAAAACTCAACGTGCTTTTAAAATATTAAAAAATGTGAGAAGTGCGCCTTCTAAGAACACCATTAAGCGTTTATACGAAAAATTTTCGACTGGTGAGGCTCTTTCTAATCCGAAGAGGCCAAATAAAAGTCGACCAAGGCGATCGGCCGAGAATATCGCTGCCGTACGAGCCAGTGTTGAGAGGTCCCCAAGAACATCCCAAAAACGCCGTTCTCAGCAGTTGGGCATGGCTCGGTCCACTTTACAACGGATTATTCGCGTTGATTTGCATTTGTTCCCGTACAAAATTCAATTGACGCAAAGATTGTTGCCTGCGGACAAGCCTCGTCGATTGGAATGGGCCCAACGAGTCATCGAAATGGCCGATGATGACGAGCAATTTTGGAACAAAATTATCATGTCCGATGAAGCCCATTTCACATTGAATGGGACCGTAAATAAGCAAAATTGCCGTATTTACGCCACTGAAAATCCTCAGGAGATTCAAGAATTGCCTCTTCATGACGAAAAAGTCGCAGTTTGGTGCGGCGTTAGTGCGAAAACGGTCATTGGGCCGTTTTTCTTCCAAAACGAAAATGGCCATGCTGTTACCATCAACCAGGAGCGTTATCGCGACATGATGACCAATTTTGTGATGCCAATTATTCGTCGAAAGCGTATGAGGCAGTTCTGGTTTCAACAAGACGGCGCTCCACCGCACACAAGTCGCATAACAATCGATTTTCTGAAGAATTTGTTTCCGGGCCGTTTGAAGTCGAAAAGTGGTGATTTGGACTGGCCACCGCGTTCGCCCGATTTGACGCCCGCTGACTTCTTCTTGTGGGGACATTTGAAGTCAAAGGTTTACGTTAACAAGCCAAGGACCGTAGAAGAGCTCAAGGACAACATTCGTGAAGAAATAGCCGCTATTCCGGCCGAAATGTTGGCGAAAACAATGGAAAATGCTGCAAAAAGGGCACAATACGCCATCAACGCCAGAGGCGGCCATTTGAGAGATATCATATTCAAAAATTGATGTAAACAAATCTACTTGGAACAAATTAAATGAATAAGATTGCCAACCGCCAAATTTTTATTTTTTTCTTCGATTTTTTTTTAAAAAACATGGGTCCGTCGAATATGGGCAACCCTGTAGGTCATCATGTGTTGACACCGCTTATTCAAAAAGTGTTTTCTCTGAAAGCGTAGGGCCTCCTCTTTAAGTCCTTCATAAATCTAATATCAATTGGCTCAGTAACTTCCAAAATTTACAATGATTACCATTTCTTTCGAGCTACAAACCAATGTGTATTCCTAAATAAAAGGCTAACGACGTTAAAAAAAACTCCTAAATCACTTAAGAGAAGACAACCCACCAAGTTGTAACAAAAAATGTGTAAAGAAATGCTCCAAAATCCATCATAAGAGCAAAGCGAAAACTGATACAAAAATGTCACGGTGGCCACTTGAATGATGTATTTGCCATAAACAATGATAAAGTCAAATTTTCTATAATAAATTTAAACTTTCATCCCAATGCAAAGTTTGGCAGCTCTTCCTTTCTCTTTACTTCCAAAGGCGAAAATGAAGAACCCGTTACTTGAACACTTTACAGCGCCAATTGTTGATGCACTAATATTTTTACCCTTGGACCACACACATCTACCAAGTGGTTCCAAAAGCTTCCCCAAAAAAAAACACACCATAAATGTGTCATAAATTCCATTTAGCAAAAGTATCATTATCAGCCTCCTCTTCTCAACCGCTTGTCGGCCTACATGAGCCGTCAGGACAGAAACGCTAGAGAACCTGTCCCTGTGCAAAGTCAACAATGCGTACGATGAGTATTTTAAGGCAATTTCGATTAAAATCAATATTATATAATTCATACATGATAAAAAATGAATATGCGACAAAAATTACAAATTTATACGTGAAACAAACATAAATTTTACTTAAATAGCCCTCGAGATACGACAACAGACAAACCACAACAGGCTAACCAGCAAGCAGCTCTCTTTCACTTCGCCAAACGGCCAGACGATCACAACAGTGAAATCAGCGTAAAGAGGAGGGTACATCGCTTTAGGCTTCCAGTGATGAAAGCTCCAATGGAATACCTCCACGCAGCCAGGCACTCGCTAAAGCTAACAAGCGTCACGATTTGTGGCACAGAGGATATGGGGGCACAACTAAATGCGAACTGTTGCTTAAGTAATCACAGCTTGTTATAAACGTTGTAATTAGATGTTCATTAAAAGGGTGGTCTACACATGTCTTCGCCGGTTGGAACCCCCTCATTTCAATCGTTCAACGTTGTCATAATAAAACTTCAACAATTCCGTTTCACGATCATGGCCTATTTGAAGATTTATCAGCAACGGAGGTAGGTCGGTGCCTCGCGGTAGTGATGATGATGATGATGATGGTGGCGGTGGTGCTGGTGGTTGGTAGTTTGTGTGTTGATCGATTCACTAAACAACCAACATGTATCACAAACACGCCCCTACACACGCCTCATAAATAACAGGTTACATTTTACAAACCCACAAGAGCAAATGCAAAAAAAAAAAAGTCAACAACCACCGGGTAGAACATGAAAAATTACACTTCATAATGGTGATTTCGATTGGCAGTAAGAGATGTAGCCTAATAAGTACGGTGAGTGTGGAATAATGGCAGATTCAGTCGTAGTACTGCTGTAAGTTTAGTGAACGATAGATAACGCAACTCAATAAAATACGACTTTTCTCATTTGACAAAAGTTTGAATGGAATATGGTAGGTTTTAACTTAAATATACTGTGGCCAAAACTTAAGAATCCTTTCGCAATATAAATTATGTGGGTATATCGAATCTCAGACACATGTTTTTTTCCAAGTTTTTAGCACTGTAACAGACATTTTCGACAAGTTTCACATAAATGTCAATTATAAGAGGGTTAAGCTTAGTTTTGTACAGCATAAGATGGCATTTCGGTGATTTTTTAAGTGCGTGGTTTTGTAGAATAAAGCAGATGCATTAAATTTTGTTTGTGGAACGGAATTTCTGCTGCGGAAGTATTTACAATGTTACAGAAGTCCTACGGCGGTTAAAAATTGTTACCTACAAATGTTTACAAGTATCTTAAATAGTTCTAAGAAGGCTGAGAACGAATTGAAAACGATAGAAACCAGGTTCAACAAATTTGAGATTTATTGCTCAAAAATCTTCGACTAACAATTAAATGCCCTGCTGACAGCTTTGGCTTTTCAAACGAATCAGTCTACTGCACTTTAAAAGTGTTTTTTTTTGTTCTGAAGTGTCAAACTTCTAATGGTATACAAAGACTGAATTTTTTGAGAAACAAATTTTTTCAAAAACCCTACATTAACATTTGAATGTCCTGCTGATAGCTTTGGCATTTCAAATGAATCAGTCAACTGCACTGTAAAAAATGTTTTTTTTTTGCTCAGAAGTGTCAAACTTCTAATGGTATAAAAAAACTGAATTTTTTGAAGAAACACTATAGAATTAAAATCCTTGAAGGTATGATTTTTGGCTACCAGCTCTAGTTTCAAAACAAAATATTATGTCCGATGAGATTTGGATCTATGTTTATGATCTGAAAATAACAGGCAGAACGATTGAATATAACGTCAAATTTAGGCAAACCCGAAAATCAAGTACGTTTTGGTTTTGAACAGCAAGGCAGATGCATTAAATTTTGTTTGTGATGCAGAAATATTTAGAATGTTGCAAAAGTCCTACGGCAAAAAAAAAGAAATTTGTTGGAAAGTAATGTTTGCAAGTGTCTTAAATAGTTCAAAGAAGGCTGAAAACTAATCGAAAGTGAAGAACGCCTCGGGCGGCCGTCAACCTCTACCGATGGAAGTCAGGTCTAACAAATCACGTACTTGATGCTGAGAAACAGTCTATTAACAATTAAATGCCTTTCTGGCATCGTTGGCATTTGAAATGAATCGGTTAACTGCACTTTAAAAGATGATTGTAGGATCAGAAGTGTCAAAATTCTATTGGTGTAAAAAAAACGTAAAATTTTTCGAAAAACATCATGGAATTCAAATCTATGGAAAAATGATTTCTGGCTACCAGCTCATTTTTAAAACACAATATTACAAATTTTTTTAAAACTCATTGTAATTTAAGACCAAAACGAGCGTGTTAGCTATATTTTCAAACATATGCCTCGCTATACTTATATCGATTTATTTACATTGAAAATGTTACATAAAAAAGTCGATTGTTTTAAATACATTCAAGTCTCCGTCGGTTTTCCGTACAGGGCCTTGTCTCAATAATATATTGCATGAAATTAAAACACAATATTACTTCAGATGAGATTTGTACGAGTTTGGTCCCAGAACCTAACAGGATCTAACAAAGAAGACACAAAAAAGTTGGGAAAAATTTTCTTTATAAATAATCTCCTTTCAGCTCGATACACTTTTTCCACCATATTCCATATTCAATAGCTTCTATACTCTGTTTATGGTAAGAACTGTTAAACTCCCACCAACCGTAGACTCTACGTCTTCATTATTGCAAATCTTTTACCACTGAGCCATTTTTTCAAGTCTGAAAACAGAAAATAGTCCAAGGGAGCTAAAACTAACTCATAAGGTGCATGATGAATTAATTAATGCATGAATTTTGGCCATCGCAATAGTGGATGTGCGAACTGGAGCAATGTCTTAATGAAACATCACTTTTTTCGCCAAATGCCACCTTTTTCCCATAATTTCATCACCTAAACGATGCAACAAATTGGCGTAATAATCGTCGTTGATGCTTTTTCCTTTCCTAAGATAATCAATAAAAATAATCCATTGTGCATCCCAAAAAAATAGACGCCATTACTTTGTTCACAGATGAAATCATCTTCGCCTTCTTTGGAGACGATTCTCCTATTTCAGTTCACTGCTGTGACTGTTCCTTTGTCTCAGGTGTGAAGTGGACGCAAAAATTGGATTCATTGCCATGAAACATGGCCAAACACTCTACTGAAACATCTTCACGACGCTGTTTTTGATCTATTGAAAGCAATCGCGGCACCCATTTAGCGCACAGCTTTCGCACCTTCAAATTTTCTGTCAATGCGCAATGTCTATACGTGGGAAGTGGTAACCAGCAATAGTTTCGCAAGATTGAGGAAAACTGAGAGAGAAGAAAGGGAGGTTAAATTGTGTTTAAAATCTTTATTTCACATCCGTACGATGTGTACTTTTAGTGGTGTAGGGGTAGTAAATAGCGAGTTATCTTTGCTTGTTATGCCAAAATTGATGTTACGCTAGCTGCTGCAGTTTAAGTATTAACTCTCAACTCATTTCTTCATCACAGAGTGACGAGATCATCGGGTGGAAGGTCACTGCTAGAATGCTAAGGTGAAAGCTTTTTTTCTACAGAATTGGTCATTAATTAGACTACTTAATATATAAAGTTCATACGTTTATATATTAACACAGTGTATATCACCTGTTGAAATGTCTGTCAGTTAAACTAACTCATGCACTTTCAGCCGACTACTTTGTGATCATCCAATACCATGTTGTGGATTTTCTTCACCGTGTCTGCCTTGGACACCTCAATTAGTCGAGCAATACGATATTTGTCTTGGCAGTTGGTACGGCCTCGTTTCAAATCTGCTACCCAATATTTTACAGTTGTAAACGAAGAAGCAGACTGCCCTAGATTAGAATCTAGCTCGGCTTTAATATTGGTTGCACTGAGACTTTTCAAATGGAAATATTGAATTACAGAACGGTGACCAATTTTTTCCATGTTTATAAATTCTTAAATTCTTATAAATCCTTAAATAAAAATACTAAACGACGCGGCGTCTTAAAACTTAAAATATATGTTTTATAAGGTAGCCGTTTTCAACAAAATAATTTTTTTCAAACAGGTCGGTTCTCAAACAGGTTCTTATGATCTGCAAGTAACTGACCATTCGAATGAATATCGCATTAAATTAAAGGAAACCCAAAAATACCGCACTAAAATCGCTTAAAAATTAAGGTTATAGTGGTCAATTTTTTCAAATGTTGTGGTACGGTGCATTAAGAGTTTTTTCCTCGGGACCAAGCACATTATTCGAGTATTGTGCTTCAACTGCGGCAAACTATTCGCAACAAGTGGCCGGATTTATGGTCAGACAAGTACATAAACACCGTATTCGCTTGATTTAGCACCGTGTGAATTTCTGCAGATCGAACTCAGCGCAATGGTTGATACAGGCAACACATTTCGTTAAAATATAGTCTGTACTTTCTTCTGGGCGTTTCATTTTTGCCTTATCAAATCTTCATTTCTTTGGGTGAAAATATGAAAATGTTCTTTCGGCAATTCTTTGGCCTTTTACGTTTCAGAAATGTGCAATAATAATCATAATAATAGTTGTCTATGACTATTATCAAATGCTTAGTAGTCGTAATATATCGTACATGTATTATTCTACTAAGTTGCTTTGTGACCGCCAGTGGCGCTGTGGTTAGTACACTCGACTTCGAGTAGTTGAGCAGTCGACAAGTTTGCTGAATGCTTCTCAAACTGTAACGTTTGGAATTGTTGTTAAACTGTAGGCCCCGTCGACTGAGTCTAAAAATGGAATATGAATAAGATCACCAAATTTGAGAAGCTCTCACTTATCTCATTTTTTTTTTTTTTATTTAATTTATTATATTATACAAATTTATACAAATTACGCCTCAGCGCCGCATGGCATTATAGAGGCTATATAATGCTTTATTCTGTTGCCGCTGGAGTGATTTCAATTCAGAACTCTTTTTATAACCATACATAATGGCTAAATAGTTGTAATGACTTTGAGCTATAGCTTGAAATATTAGAAACTTAGTATTTCGATCAAATTTGTTTCTAAATTTATACAATAAACTTATGGAAGGTGATGCTATAGACTTCAGATACTCTATATGCAGTGTTCAAGAAAGATTACTTTGAAAATATAATCCCAAATATTTAACTGAATTGGCATCTGGAATTTCTTCCCCATCTACTTATATTAAAGCTTTTGTTGAACCGACAATGTGGGCTAAACCTTATCAATTTCGTTTTATTTGGATTAAGGAAAAGTTTATTAATACGCAAATACTCTATTAATAGACTTGCTTCTCGTTCTATGTAAGGCTTCACAGCGATTCCATATTTATATGGATAAAAAAATAGCAATATCATCAGCGTATACAAACATTTTACCTGATAAGTAAATATTTTTCAAGTCATTTATATACAGAGAAGATAACAAGGAGCCCAATACACTTCCCTGGGGGACTCAATGCTCCACTGGTTTCAAAGTACTTTTACTATTTTAAAGTACTTTTACCGGTTTCAAAGTACTTTTACTATTTCAAAGTACTTTCACTGGTTTCAAAGTACTTTTACTATTTGTACAAATTGTAGCCGCTTCGCCAAATAGCATGATAAGATAGCATGATCAATTAGATCAAACGCTTTTGAAAAATCAAAAAATCAAAAACTCCAGCTACACCCCTATATCCGTCATCCAACGACTTACATAAGAAATTTTGCATTAACTGTTGTCTCTTTTTTTTGTTCCACAATCTTTTCTAAAACCATATTAAAAATCATTTAACAAATCGTTATCTTGGATGTATATGTATGTATGTAAAGAGTTGTGTATGCAAAATATGTTCAAAAACGTTGTTATGAACGGAGGTAGATATTTTCTTCTTAGGTTTTGGTACAATTTTATGGATTTTTAATATTTCAGGATACACTGAACAAATTATATCATTAAAGATGTTAACCAAACATGGAGTCACACTTTCAGCACATATCTTAAGAATTTTTGCCGAAGTGTTATCATGATCCGGACTTTTTCCCGATATTAAGCTGGACATGATATTTCCACATTTCATCGAGCGTAGTTATTCTAGCTTGAAATCTGCTATTACAGGTTGTTAATGTTCTCAGGACATCGCACGTATCCGAAGGGAGTTGTATTATTTGTCCTTTTAATTCATTGACTGAATTTACAAAATAAGCATTTAACATTTCAGCTTTCTGAACATTATCTGCAACAAATTCACCATCGACATTTTTTATATTAATTTGAGATGGAATTCATGAGATGGAATGGAATTCGTTTTTGTCTTGTTTTTATAGTTGCTTCCATTCCAATGTAGTTACTCCCATGCAGCTGAATAAACCGCCCTCGTATTGTTATAATATATACAAATTTCCCTTTTCAACGCCATTTAAAAATAATGATTGAAATTTTCTCAAAACAAATAACGAACATTTCATAATTATAAACCTATCTTTGTTAAACGAAACAAATAACCGTTGATAGACTGATACTTTAGTGGAACTTTTTTCACCTGCTTCGTCCTGGTAGTGCTGCTTCTTTTTCACTTCGCCTGTTAGCAATGTGGGAAAGGACCTCACAAAGTTATCGTCATCAAGAGACAACCATACGAATTTCTCATCATTGTTGGCGATGCCAAAGACAGACAGACAGACATTGAGCATCATTGACGGCAACAAAGTGTCTCAAGACTCAAGTAGAAATTTCACGCCTTGCAGCAAATTTGCAATGTTAAATTGATTTCGTGATTTTAATCGTTGTTTTAAGTCAACTTTCATAAATTCATACTCCTCATATCTCTGGACGATGAAGTATTTGTTACATTCTCGACTGGTTATTTGGTGAGGCAAGGAGGGAAATGCGTACATCTTTAGAGGCACGTCTCCTCCTATGGATGCGTGTGGTTTGTGATTAGCCTTAGGCGAAAATCATATGTTCTGTTTGTTCTGTTAAATGTTGTTTTGAATTTAGTAAATCGTATCTTTTGTCGTGCCTTAAACGTGTAATTAAAATACAATCTATATTACCAACTAAAGTTGTCAGGAAGATGGGGTAAAAGGCGCATTAATATATTTTACTTTTTTCTCATGTTTATTTCTCTCAAGAATTTTGCGTAAAGTTGCGCTGGTTTCAAAAAATTACAATTGGGTAATTATAATTTTGTTCGTTCAAAATAAAGATTTTACAGCCAAGCAATTAACATTTAAATATAAAATGTGTTGGGGGGAATTCTACTGGCAACTTGGCTGTCCTCGGATCGGAACGCGAGTAGTAGTAGATGGAATGCATCCTTCTAAAATTGTTGGCGAATATTTCGATCCATGGTGTTTCCATAGATCCCAACCATCGTCTCATTGTGCAGGTGCGCAACTAAGCTCTCGTTGTTTTTTTTTTTTATAAAAATGCATCTTTTTTATGGAAACATGTTTACAAATGATTAATTGAAAGTATTGCCCTTCACTAGCTACTACTTTTTTCCAACATTCTGGCAAACCTCAAATTCTGTCGCGGTAAAACTGTTCATATTTTAGGGCTATCCACGAATCTAACCATTCCTTGATGTCGTCATATGAGTGGAACTACTGATCAGCCAGACCGTGTGCCATCGAATGGCAAAATATCTGGAGAATATGGCAGATGGGGTAGGACTTCCCATTTCAGCGCTGCCAGGCGGGTTTTAAAGGGCTTAACCACGTGAGACTGAGCATTGTCATGCTGAAGAATCGCTTTTTCGTGCCTCTCCGCATATTATGGACGTTTCTTGCGCAGAGTTCGGTTCAATCGCATTAAATGAAGTCGATACCGATCCCCGAGGATGGTTTTACTTGGTTTCAATAGCTCGTAATAAATAACACCAACCTGATTCCACAAAATATAGAGCATAACCTTACCAGCGTAAATATGCGGCCACGGCGACGATGTAGAAGCATGAAGCCCCCGAGATTTCCTTTTCTTTGGATTGCCGTAATGAATCCATTTTTTGTCCCTGAAGCAACGCCCATTGTCCCTTTGCTTCAACCCCAAGTTCCTTGCTTTTGAATCATTCCCAACGCATGCAATCGCTTGGAAATGGCTTGGCGTGTAACTCCTAAAACTGAAGAAAGCTCTACCTGCGTTTGACACGGATCCCCTTCAGGCAGTGCCGTCAATTTAGTGTCTTCGAAGGTTTTTCGTTTTCCTTCACGCGAATGGCGTTCAACATCAAAATCACCATCTTTAAAGAGACGGAACCAATCTCGATAAGTTATTTCATTTGAAGCAGCATCTGCGTAAACGTTGTAAAGCTCCTGATGAACTTCAGCCGCCGTTTTGTTCGACTACAAGCAGAAAATCAATACTTCTTTCCAAGGACATAGCGCTAAGAACAATTGTAAAATTTTTGCGGAATACTCGTCGAATTTTGTTATATTATAGACTAAATTATAGAAACACTGTGGTTGGCCCAAACTTTTAACATGATTGTATCGATTCCTATAGTACAAAAAATATATATGTAAAAGCGGTACAGTTTCTAGCTGGCTATGCTGGGAATTGTTTCAGAATGGGGAGGAGGAAGAAAGATTATTAATTTACATTAAATAGGAATCAATAAGAGTTAGGTTAGGTTAGGTCAGTGTGGCAGTCTGAATAGACAGACTCACTTAGACTGTGTAGTCCATTGTGATACCATGGAAACTAGAGATAAGTTTTCTCCGTTGAATCATCCTGAGCGCACCAAGAAGCTCTTAAATCAATGCAATATTTATATCGTCCAGATCTCCTAGGTCCTCAAAGACATAAGAGCTCAGTGTTGATGCTCGCCTGTTCGCCAGGGCGGGGCAATCGTAGAGAAGATGTTCTACTGACTCCTTCTCTTCTTTATCTCCACAGCTCCTGCAAAAGTCATTAGCCGCAACCTTTAGTCTCACTGCATGTCTTCCAATCAGAGAGTGTCCCGCCATGACGGATACAATTAATCAGACGTCGGGTCTTGATAGCGACAGCGGTGTGTGTGAACGGTTCGGAGCTAGGCAAGGTCACATCCGTCTGGATTGATCATAGCCCCGGGCAGACGCCCACCTACCATTTGCCGCTAAATATGCTCCATCTCGCAGTAGGAGCCAGCAAGTGGCTAAATGCATGCCCACGGACTCCAACTCGGCTAGAGTATGTAAGGTTGTTCGTAGTCTTGCCCGCTCGTCTGCTCTGCAGTTCCCTGGTATGCCCATGTGGCCCGGCACCCGCATAAGGTGAATGTTGAAGTGTTGAGCCATCTCATTAAGAGATCTGCGGCAATTTAGGGCTGATGTTGAGTTTACGAAGACAGAATCCAGGGATTTAATGGCAGCTTGATTGTCACAGAATATGTTAATCCCCATTGTGGTGAGGATGTTATATCTCAACCATTCTGCCACTTCCTTAATGGCCAAAATTTCGGCCTGATAAACACTACAGTGATCAGGTGGCCTTCAATAAGAGTTGGTCAATTGCAATTTTGTTTTGTTTTTTGCAATTTTTTTCTTTTTTGAAGATGAAGTATGTTCCCGGCATGAAGAGTAGTCATCGATAAGATGACACTTTGTATCAGACACGTTGTTCGTTAAGTTGACGAAGTTTCTGAAGTGATCTTTTTTCTGACGAAAGCTCATGCCAGGGCTAAGCACTCGATAGAACTATTATGAGGATTGCCAATATTCAATCAGTGAAGTCTGCAATGTATATTTACCCTATTTAGGAGCTTACTGTGGAGTTTCTTGTGGGTTTTGGAATGATCGTCCATTTCAATTAACATAGGCGGCGGATTGACGACATTCAATCAGTGATATTTGCGATATCTATTTGCCTTATTTAGGAACTTACTGTTGTATTTGGTGTGGGTTTTGGAATGATCGTCCTTTTCGATTAACGTCGGCGTATCTGTAGGTTTCTGTTTTAGTAATGTGAGATGATCGGTCTATATTGTTCCAACAATGCAAATAACAGGATATGTCAAAAACTTGACTTGATGGAAATGTTAAAGATGGTGCGTGTATTATGGCATGCATTTCTCATAAGGGAATCTTTGTTTTTGATATGAAGGGGAACTAATGACTTTAAGAGAGGTATTGAATGGAGGAAGGATCTAAAAACATTTCAATGTGGAATATGGAACTGATTTGATAACAATGCTCGAGGACGTTTTTAATCGAACCATTCCAATTAAAAAAAAAACTATAGGTAAATCAAATTATTTCAATTAAAAAACTAAAGATATGGATAAAAATGAAGTAGAAATGTAGCCTAGCTAAAATTTGCTTTATACCAGATGTTGGCCTACGATGTAATATTCCCAGATGATATAATAAGAGCTGCAAAGAGCTGCGGACAAGGTTAAAATTATTACATTCGATCTTGTTCATTGGTATATAAATCCAGTGGTGTTGCATGTACTATGACACTGACTTATGCGAGTAATCTTAAAGTGCCCATTATATCAGATTTTTGTGGTGGTATCCACATAAAACATAATGAGAATCTGCACAATATCAGTTTTATTGTTAAACTTTCGTTTCTTCTTCGACATTTTCTAAATTAAATACCAAAAAAATCATTGATTTAGTAACAATATGATTAACAAACTGAAAAAACACACCGTACAAATCAACTGTCGACGTGTTAACTACAAATTGAGGCCAAAGAAAGAATTGCGCAAATTCTTTCTATTTTAGGCAAAAATATGACCATCAAATAATTGCCTCTGGTAAAGCCAATGAATGACTAACTTTGGCAAGAGTAGTTTTAAATAGATTTTGACAATTTTTTCTTACATTGGTAGCACTTCCGCACTAAACTTTCTGTAACAAATCCTTCTACTACTTTTTTACTAGCTATGAAGAATGTTTCTCATCGTAATTTAAGGCCAAAATGATCATGTTAGCTATACTTTCAAACCTATGCCTCGTTATCCTTACACCGATTCATTTACATTGAAAATGTTACCTTAAAAAAATCGATCGTCGTAAATACTTACATTCATGTCTCCGCCGGTTTTCGATTCGTACAAGGTCTTGTATTAATAATATATTGCATGACATTATTTGTATGGGGGAAAAAGGAAGAAATTCCACCGCTGATATCATGTCCATTAAGAGTTTTTATAATTAATTTATGCAAGACATACGAACGGGCATATTTCAGTAACTACCTAATGTGAGGAGAGGAGCACAATAGCCGGTGGTAACATGGCAATGACATGCAAAATCAGCATGCCCCTGCAACAACAGCAAACAGAAGGGAACATCATGGATGGCCATCATACACCACCAATACAATGCTGGTCTTTTGCTAATGTTACACACGTACGATACATTCTGAAATTTTTTACTCCACCAAGCTGCAACCACCAAAGCTTGAACTTGTAGCCAATGCAGGCAGGAACTTAAGGAAGGACTTATTTGTTTCTTGGCCATGATTATTTAGCCACAACACAGGCAAAGCAACCGAAATCCAAGTAGAAGCAGCTCTATTACCCTGTACAGTCTTATCAATTTAATGGTTGTTAATTAGACGGTTTCACTGTGGGTTTCCCGTTTTAAATGCGTTTTCACTTTTTGTTTCTCCCTTCAGAGTCCTTGTCGCAGAGCAGAGAGCAAGGAAGCAGAGTGACAGTGTTTTTGGAATCCATATCATTAGTACGAGATATGAGTGGCTTTAACACACCATTAAAATCACCTGCTTTAGATGTTAAGGTTAGAAACTTCTCCTGGTTTTCCATTTATTAGAGGAGCTATTAAAAATATACTTACATTATGAAATGGTCATTAACAGTGCCTCTTCTGCTCTCATGCCGTAGATTGTTATCAATTAATGGTTGTCAATGTGGTTTTACGGAAAAGGAGTAACAGCATAACATTTGTTATGATTCCAATGATTTATGTCCATGCAGAGTATGAATATATTGAAACAATACGACACGTGTTGCTGGGAAATGGAAGACGTATCGTAGATGTTTCTCTATTTTAGGTATTGTGAAAATATCATATGTGGTCTAGTTTTGTCATAATGAAGGGATGGCTTTTTAAGGGAATTAAGGACGAAACATGTTATACAAAAATTTGTTGTTAAAGACATTAGAATAAATACCGCGTTCAATCGATAAAACCATATTCAACTATTTGTTGGCAATTAGTAAATATAAAAAGAAAAAAAGAGGGGGAAAATTCGATTGCTGTTAATTGGAGTTATGGTTCTATGGATGAATCAGCTGAAAGCTGTTAACGAATTCTTTAAGTTTTTTCGTGCTAATGTAAGAAAGCTCAAAAAAGTGGTAAGCTAAGCATTCAATAGTTTTTTTTTTTTTTTTTGGGTACAAAATATAGTTTTAGAGTCCATTGGATATTTTTTAAAGAAATGCGGACCAAAAATTACTACACACATTTCCAAAACGCGTTTCTTATGACAAAATGCGGAACTTTCATGTCATGCCGGCCTACAATGTCCACGTGATTCGCTTCACCGGCAGCAGTTAAAGCAGGCTACAAAGCCACTTGTTGACTGGACAGGAAAATATAAAGAAACATAGTGAAATTGATGCTCCTGACTTTTATAGACGTTTATGTTTGGTGGAAATGTCATACAGATATAAGGCTGATGTCACCAACATCCAGGGGATGGATTTGACCATACAAAAATGGACACGACATAGAAGCTGTGATATCTAATACAGCTTAAGATAAAAAAACAGACGCCATGGCCTTGCCTGCAGATGGAACCGTTTTCGCCTCCTTCAGACATGAGTCCCCCATTTCAATACACTGCTTTGGCTGTTCCTTTGTCTCATATGTGAAATGGTGGTCCCATTTCTCTTCCATGGTTATAAACCGACGCAAAAATTCGGGTTTATCGCGGTGAAATATCGCTAAACACTCTACTGAAACATTTTCACGACGCTGTTTTTGATCTATTGAAAGCAATCGCGGCACCCATTTAGCGCACAGCTTACGCATCTTCAATATTTGGTCAATATCCAATGTCTATACGCGGGGAGTGGTAGCCAGCAATAGTTTCGCAAAACTGAGAAAAAATGAGAGAGAAAAAAGGGAGGTTAAATTGTGTTCAAAATCTTTATTTCACATCCGTACGATGCGTACCTTTAGTGGGCGAGGAGTTTAGGGGTAGTAAATAGCGAGTTCTCCTTGCTTGTTATGCCAAAACTTGGATGTTACGGGAGCTGCTGCAGATTGAGTATTAATTCTCAACTCATTTCTTCATCACTGAGTGACAAGATCATCGGGTGAAATGTCACTGCTAGAATACTGAGGTGAAAGCTTTTTTTTCTACAGAATTGGTCATAGAAATTAGACTTCTTAAGTTCATTCGTTTATACAATAACACAATGTATATCCCTTTTTGACATGTCTGTCATTTCAACTAACTCATGCACTTTCAGCCGACTATTTTGTGATCATCTAATACCATTTTGTGGGTTTTCTTAGCCGTGTCTGTCGTGGACACTTCAATTGGTCGACCACTACGGTGTTCGTCTTGGCAGCTCGTACGGCCTCGTTTAAACTACTCAATTGCTACCCAATTGCTACCCAATATTTAACAGTTGTAAATGAAAGAGCAGACTCCCCCAGAGTACAATTAATTGGACTGAGACTTTCTATGGAAGTATTTAACCCATTCGCTGCCAAGGACGAGTATACTCGTCCATGGCAGGGTATACCGCACTGCCAAGATGAGTACACTCGTCCTACTTTGAATATATTATAACATGCAGGCTTTTGATTTAGCAAATTTTTTTTTGCCACAAACATAAACATATGAAAAAAACTTGAAAAGTACTACGAATAAATTTTTTACAAAAATAATACTTTATTTCTTATAGAGAATGATCTTTTACGCAAAAATTAACTTCATCGTATATTTATAACAAAACATATAACACAACATCATACATATTCACACAACCAAAAGATTATGACGTCAACAGAAAATGCCTATTGTGCCGAGGCAGTATGTTTACCATATGCCTAAGCTTGGCTCATGACGTTTGGGTTGTGGCAGAATCGACTAGCACTTGCAGCTGGCGCCATCTATTGGCAAACAGCGGGACATCTAATATTAGAACTTTTTAGCAGATTGTAATGCAGATCACATTATAGTGGATCTCATAGTAGTCGAACATTGCGAGCTCTTGTTCATATTCTTTACTGAGCAAAAAAGGCGCTGGCGGGAATTAATGGCATCTTGAACTCTTGCAAATATAACGGCACAATGTGGTATAATAAAGAACAGGAAAAGGCCGTAAGACGTGCTTCTGTGCGTAAATTTCTAGCACTCATGATATCATAATTGGCCACCTGCTTAATCGAAGTCACCTGAGTTTCCGCTTGCCGAGATAAATTGTCAAAAAATGGTGTAATTTTATACCTAAAGTCAAATAACAATAATTTTTACTGAAAATTAAAATAATCCTATAAATATGAAGAGTTCTATCAAAATAAAATGTATAAAATTTCACTTTCTTTTCTACCTGTCTGAAATTCCCAAACAGAACCTTTGTTTTATTTCATCTGTGACATTTCCCTGAATCGATAACTCGAATTCTTTCCTATCACTTCAGTTATCTGTAAATATCTTTTACGGCCAAATTAAATGCCATCAAAGTTACTTAAGATGATTTATAAAATGAAAACAGTAAATATGTAATGAACCTTTTTTTCTTAACGGAATTGAAATGAGGCCTCTCTGAGACGCAGCGACACTAACAACACGATGCGGATGATGGTCAAAACATTAGGCGCCACTTGACAGTTTTCGTTAGGCTATCAATGAAACATAAACGATTCGTTCGATGTGTCTGAGTTCTCTGACCTCAGCACAGAGACAGGCATCCCGCTGAGCCTTTCTGGTGGTACCTCTTCTCTTAATGCTGTGACTTTACCTGATGACAATTTCTTACAATGTCACATAAACAAGTGAGAGATGATGCAACGTAGAGCAACAGCAAAGTCCATAAAATGTGGTGTGGGGGGTAAGGCAACAAAACAGATGATGCATGCAACATAGTCAAGAAAAAGTCACATAATACGCCAAAGCAGATACGCAGACAATTGGACGGACGCAGAGCATATCATCATTACTATCAGCATCTTTGCATGTCCGTTGATTAGCCTACAGATACTGGTTGTTGTGTGATGCTAGCTAGTATCGTACTAGACACAGCATTTGAGGTCGGAATCGATATGGAAGACACTTAACGTTATCATTCCAACATCTTTTGGATAAATTCAGTTTGTGGATTGCCCAAACCCAAAGAAATCGTCATCTTGGGCTCGATGAAGCCAGCCGTTATTATCAGCGTGTTGTGCTTATGTCGTTGTTATTTAGGGTCCATAAATAATAACGCAGCCCGGTCGCATCGGACTGTTCCGCTAACCGGCCGCCGGTGGTGAGAAGCGCTAACTAAACTGCCTCCGCTCACTATATCGCTGAACGTTGGACGATGATTTACCTGTAAATAATTGTAAGTGACACCTGTAAGCGATAGTACTGCGTTATGTTTCATTATGGGATGCGATAATTACTAGCGAACATTAGCTGAATCGAAGATCGATATCTTCAAATGGGTTCACTTTAATTTTTGGGGACAGTGAACAGCATTTGATTAAGTAAACATTTAGATTGTTATCTGTTCATTGAATCTGACAGAAAAAGGCTTCGATAAATAGCTCAAATTTCAAATAAATGTTGATGGGAAAAAGTTGGCAATAAAAGAAATGTAATATGTCACTCGATGTAAATAATTACGAAAAGTGTCGTCTAAGATCCAGGTAGCCGTAAGTCAAGGTAGCTGTGTTAATGAATAAACATATCGATGTCGCTTTAAAGAAATTAAATAATAAATATTGTTCATTAATTTGTAACTTGCAGAGAGTGGAAAATTGCATAGTTTAATTTACACTATTTTTGAAATATTAACATTGCATTTGCGGGCAACAGGATGGATTTGTTGACAGAAAATAAAAGTTTAAACTGTCAACGTTTAAAAAGTGATAAAAAAAGGATTACGCAAAAGAAACAATTGAAATATGAAATAGGTTTATAGTATAAGATTTTTCGGGTTCGCTTGCAAGAACAGCTTTCGCACTTTTGTTAATCTTTAACAGGATTTTCCATTCAATTGACTGAATGACGACATGATCGATTCGGAGCCCCTGTTCATTCGCACATGTAAAAGGTCATATAAAATATTTCCGTATAACATCATTTCCCCAGATCAGTAATCAATATGGCCACCAAAACGAAAATAATTGATTAGATTCACCAGAATCAGAAGGATTCACTTTATAATTTCTTTCACCAACACAATTTTGCCTTAAAAATCAAATAATTCTTAGTAATTTTTGACTATACAAATAATAACTTATGAGAGCGGTCCCAAAACTAGCCGACCTAACGTATAGATAGTGCCAGTAGTTGTTTAAAAAACTATTTTGTTGAAATGTTGAAGCCTTATAATACATATCTTTCAAGTTTTAAGGCGCCACTGAACTAAACAATTTTTATTTGAGTTATAAAAAGTAAACGATCTCAGTGAATTTGTAAACATGGAAAAAATTGGTCACCTTTATGTAATTCAATATTTCCGTTTGAAAGATCTCAGTCCAACCTATAGTAAAGCCCAGAGTATAGATTCTGCTCTGGGGGAATCTGTTTCTTCGTTTACGACTATAAAATATTGGGTATCAGAGTTTAAACGAGACCATACAAGCTGACAAGGCGATCACCGTAATGGTCGACCAATTGAAGTGTCCACGCCAGACACGGTAAATAAACCCCAGAAAATGCTATTATATGATAACACAAAATGGTAGGCCGAAGATGCGTGAGCTATCTGAAATGATAGGCATTTCAAAAAGTGCAGTACGTCGTATATTGACCGTATATTGAAGATGAAGAAGCTGTGCGCAAAATGGGTGCCGCGTTTGCTTTCAATAGAGCAAAAACTGCGTCCTAAAGATATTTCAATAGAGTGTTTGGCGGTCTTTCATTGCAATAAAGCCGAAGTTTTGTGTCGATTTGTAGCCATGGATGAGATATGAATCCATCACTTTACATCTGAGACAAAGAAACATTCAAAGCAATGGACTAAAGTGGAAGAATCCACATAAAATGGTATTGGATGATCGTCGGCTGAAGGTGCGTTAGCTAGCTGAAATGATAGACATTTCAAAAAGTGATATACATAGTATATTGACCGAATATTTGGAGATGAGAAAGCTGTGAGAAGGATGGGTGCCGCGCTTGCTTTCAGTAAATCTAAAACAGCGTCATGAAGATGTTCCAATAGAATGTTTGGCGATGTTTCACTGCAATAAAGCCGTAGTTTTGCGTCGATTTATAGCCATGGATGTGATATGAATCCATCATTTTACATCTGAGACAAAGAAACAGTCAAAGCAGTGGACTAGAATGGAAGAATCCCCACAAAATGCTATTGGATGATCGTCTTCTGAAGGTGCGTTAGCTACCTGAAATTATAGGCATTTCAAAAAGTGCTATACATCGTATATTGACCGAATATTTGAAGATGAGAAAGCTGTGCATGGAAGAATCGTGTCCAAAGAAGACGGTTCCCTTTTTAGGCGAGATCATGGCTTCTATTTTTTTGAGATGATCATGGGATTTATTATTATTTTTATTGATTATCTTCAGAAAGGAAAGAACCATCAACGGCAAATATTATGCCAATTTATCGCAGCGTTTAGGTGATGAAATTTTTGAAAAAAGGCTGCATTTGGCGGAAAAGAAATTGTGGTTTCATTAAGATAATGCTCCAGCTTTCATCTCCACTGTTGCGATGGCCAAAATTAATGAATTAAAGTTCGAATTGCTTCATCACGCATCTTATTTGCCTGATTTAATTCCCTCCAACTATTTTCTATTTTCATACTTGAAAAGATGATAAAAGATTTCCCAACAATGAAGGGGTGGAGCTTACGGTTGGTGGCTATTTTAAGGAGTTTGACAATTCTTATTATATTCAGAGTATAGAAGCTATTGAATGTCGCCGAAAAAAGTGTGTCGAGCAAAAGGAAGATTGTGTTGAATGTATATGCGGGGGTAATAATCAGCAAAGGTTTCACAAGATTGAGAAAAATGAGATACATAAATTGTGCTCAAAATCTTTATTTCCATACAAGCATACCTTTTGCTTGCGAGGAGGTTGACAAATAGTAATTAATATATTCTCTTCTCTTCTCTTTTTTTTTTTTTTTTTGATGTCAAAATTGGGTGTTTCGCGAGCTGCTGGAGGCTGAGCACTAACTATCAACTCATTTCTTCATCACAAGGTGACAAGATCATCGGATAAGGTGACATTTTTTATTCTACAGAATTGATCATAGTAATTAGATTACTCAAGGTACAACATTAATTAGTTTATATAATAACATACCGCCCCCCTTGCAGTGTTGCAATTTCTTAAGATGGGGAAGTGTGGATAATTGGTATAAGACTAAATCGAGCAAAATATTAATTAAAACACTTGTAGTACAAAGGAGTACGTAATACTTCTTATATAGATTTAAAATGCATTCATTTATAACTCTTTTACAATTCATAAAGGATGTTTCACCAAGAACGCAAGATTTAAATTTTAAATAAAACACAGATATTTAAAAAAAAAGTTGTGAAACTTTATTATATCTTAAAGTAGACAGAATGAGGTTATGTATGGAATAACACATAGGGCAGATGGCCGCCGCGGCTTTGCTGGTACATATGCGATCTTTTAATGAAAGTTTCAATGACCGTTTTGCATAAATGCTGCGGTTTTTCATTAATGCAGCGTCCAATTTCCTCTTTTAAGACTTGAGTCGTCGTCGGTTTATTGGCGTAAACCATCGACTTTAAAAAACCCCAAAAGAAAAAAAGTTTATTGGTGTTAAATCGCACGATCTAGGTGGCCAATTCTGATCTCCAAACCGAGAAATAACACGACTAGGAAATGACTGATGCAGCAATTGAATTGTTTCTCTGGCTGTATAACATGTGGCGCCGTCATGTTCAAATCACATGCCCTCCACATTCATTTCTTCAATTTTAGGCACAAAAAGACCGGTTATCATTTCACGATACCGAACACCATTGACTGCCTTGCGTTCTTGTTGGGACATCCTTTATATGTTGGGACACCATTGACTGCCTTGCATTCTTGTTGGGACACCCTTTATATGTTAAATTTACATGTCTTATTGTTTAGGTTGAATTGACATTGATGATGATAGTGACTGAGCACGATGAAGAACTGTTTGTTGCAGATAAATTCATACTGTTAGGTCCTAAATTACGCTTGGGTTGTTTGGTCTTGGTTCTTTGCTTCTTTTGGCGGTTTCTAGATGTGTTATGAATGAAGCAGGTTAAGGTGTCTTGCAAAATAAAGAAAATGTTTCCCAATTTTTTTGTGTCTTCTTTGTTAGGTGGGCTAGTTTTCGGATCGCCTTTCTATCTATCATACAAAAAGTTTAAGGGCATTATGATAATTCACACTGTTAGTATTTTATTAATAATCTATTAATTTATCTTCTTCTTTGTAAAAATTCATGAAATTTTAATAAATTGTTTTAATAAATCTAAAAAATTTTCAAAATTTAATGGAAACTGTAAGATGTCTCTATTGTGTACTATGATACAAAAAGTCTCAGTGGTCTGTAGAATGTTTTTTATATTACTTTACAATATCTGATACTAATAGCATAGCCTTTAATTTATTTGTGTAACTACCAATTTACACAAATAAAGTTTAAAGGGTGTTTAAAGTTTAAAGTCGAGTTTATTTTTTATAAAAAGAAACATGTCTTTTGTTTTCCTTGGAATGTTCAAGCTTACGACCAATAATGGTAATAATTAAAACATTCATGGTATTCTATTTTGCCCCCACAATAGCTCCACATACTTATGTATATTTGGCATACAATAAACTATTTTAGATTTGAAAGCTTTCACAGAAAGTGCAAATCTCATTCTTCTTTTGTTGAGTTAATTATAAATTGCCGGACAAAGCTGAATATACCTACGCAATAGTCGATTATTACGATTTCCAATTATTTGAAAACCATTGCAATATTCAAGCAGACGTAAACCTTCCTAATTTACTTCTCGATTTAGACATCTTATAATGTTATCGCCCCCCCTCCCTATAAAACACATATGAATTTATACATCGTTTTACAAAATACCTCTACGTTCGCCCACAATTCAATGTCATTACTTATCAAAAAACTCATTTAGGGAATATTTATATTTTCTCCACCATTTGCAATTGAATTCGAAACAAAACCAACAAACACTGCGGGTTATTTAAGCAAATCACTTGGGCAGACAGACATGAATTCAGCCAACAAATGGACTCAGGCGGCAACCACGCAACTGCACCATCCAAACAAAGACTGCAATGTCTTCACTTAAAAATGAGGCGGCCTCAAAGAGCAAAAAAACGGCGGTATGATCAAGTAAAACACACCATCGCCATGGACTCACTCACTTAAAGTAAAAAACATGGATTGCTGGAAAACTCACTTAATTCACGTTAAACGAAATCCATGGACAGCCAAAGAGGGGGGGAGAAAACAAAGTTGAAATTGAATTCAAAACAAGCAAAATATCACTTCGATTAATTCAAACAACGCTCACCCAGAATAGCGATGCGATCGATCGATCGATCGCTTGATTCCCTCTACTAAAGGAGAACAACGAAGTTCTACAAATAAATACAACCAGCAACACAACAGCAGACTTTGCCAAGGAAGAGGAACCAACAAATGAACCCTTTTTGCCATTGTACTCGTATGAAATAATTCAATTGAAAGGGATCAATGTCATCATATCATAAGATTCTTGTGGTTGCTGCCTTTGTAGTTTCTGTTTAAAGACTGCCGTTGGCGTAACGTATTGAAATCCCGAACAGAGATGCCTTTAAAATGAAGTTCACAGGTTTTTTTTCCTGCCCTGTTCTTCATGCGAGGTTGTGAGCGCTTTACTGTAGAGTGTATAAGTGTGTTCAGTGCAGCAAGCCGCTGAATATCATGTTTGATCGCAGCTAAAGGACACGTATGAAGTGGTTTCCACCCCCAACAAAATTTAGAAATTCCACAGCAACAATATGAAAGATTAGAAAATTGTGTTTTTCTCAGAAAAAAGAAAGGGAATAGAGTGTTTGTAATATCTAACTTGGAAAGTAAATGTTTGGAAGAACAAAAATAAAAGTGTTCGATCTACTTGTCATGAATGTGTTACAAAAGAAAAAGGTTTTCGAATTTCATATTTTTAGCGGAAACATTGCCCAGAACAAAACCCGAAAGATGAAATGGGGAAAATGGATCAGGAATGGATCGGGAAATGAGAAATTCATACATTTGTGGAGTAAAACAGGACATGACATGAACCAGGACATGAACCAGTGCCCATGATAAACGACAGAAGCTGTAATTTTCAAGGGTTTCCTTTACCAAATTTAATTTAAATATTAAACATGTAATTTAAGATGGTATAAAAGTTAGGATTAGTATAAAAGTGAATAAATAAAAATATAAATAATGGCTGAAGCCGAAATTAGTAAAATCGAAGAGCACCTTTCTTCTACAACATATTTCTAGAAGACTATTTGGGGTAAAACCGAGAAGAAAGGAGGCAAATGTGGTACCATCTCTAATACAAAATAGTGAATCCATTCTTTTAGGGGTCAATAAACCGGCGGAATCAGTGCTTTGGAACCTGGAAGCTACAACTGCTCGAAATGTAGATTTTTTTCAAAAATGCAAAAAAAAAAAAAAAATCACAAATGTTAGCCGGAACTGGACCATTCTGAGAACTCAATCCGTTTCATGTGGCGTAAATAATGATTGCTTAAAATGTCTCAGTCGCAGGGCACTTATGCTCGTATTTTGAAAAGATAAAAGTCTAGAAATGTGGCTTCACAGCTCTCTGTTTTAGGCGAAAATTTCATTGAATTATTGGACTGGATGATAACTGAGTGTATCAAAAATATTCTCTTTCATATAAACTATGACGGAGTATCTTTTTTTTTCAATAAAAAAAAAATCATATTTTTACTACTTTACACTAATTCTTATTATACAATGGTACAGGATGGCGCAATAGAACGTGCATATTGCATCATCTTTTTTTGCGGGGTAGAAAAGGCGCGGGCGGTGGGCGCCTATATCGTTGGGTTGGCGGGCTCATGGAGTTTTAGTCGCTATGAATCACTTCGAAGGGAAGCGTCGCGCATTTTACGAGAACTCTCGTTCATATATTGCTACTAGGCGACTATATTGTGCTGAATATGGACTACGGCGAATTAGTGAAGCTCCGAGTGCTAATTTAATTAAAATATGGGTAAAGCGTTTTGAAGAGACCGGTTCAACATTTAAACCACAAGCAAATGGTCGCCCAAGAACATCTAGGACCGAAGACAATGTTGAGAGAGTTATGGAATCAGTACGAGGAAATCCACAAATGTCGACTCGCAAGAGATCGTCTGTCTTACAATTATCGCGACGAAGTTTGCAACGAATTTTAACATTGAATCTTAAACTGCATCCTTATAAGCTGCAATTAACACAAGAATTGAAAGAGTCTGACTTCATAGCAAGGCTCGCATTTGCTAATGAAATGCTTAATCGATTTTCCAATTTTGGCAATATCCTTTTCTCTGACGAGGCTCATTTCCTTATGAATGGGTTCGTAAACCGTCAAAATTGTCGTTACTGGAACAGTGAAAATCCCAAAATCAAACACCAGAAACAATTGCATAGTCCTAAAGTGACAGTATGAGCAGCAATCTCTGGCAGAGGAATAATGTTGAGAACACTATGTTGAGATGTTGGATGGATTTTTGGCTCCAGAAATTGAAAGTTTAAGAATAGTGAATTCCAGAACTTGGTTCCAACAAGATGGAGCTACCTGTCACACATCAAATGACTCCATGGCGGTGGTGAAGCAGATGTTCCCTGGCAGACTGATTTCGAAAAGAGGTGATATCCCATGGCCCCCACGTAGTCCAGACATGACGTCTCTTGACTTTTTTTGTGGGGATACCTCAAACACAAAGTCTACAGTAATAATCCAAGAAACATCGTTCAGCTCAAGGAGAATATCCGTGGTGAAATGGCAGCCATTACACCAGTATTACTGAAGAAAGTTTTCAATAATTTTCGTTTGCGGTTAGAGGAGTGCCGTCGTAGAGAGGGTCACCATTTAGATGATGTTATTTTTAAAAAATAAACTCCATTTATTACTCTACAATGCCTTAGATTTATTTTAACCATACATTTTGTATTTATTTTTTAATCTATTTTTTAAATATGCACGTTCTATTGCGCCACCTTGTATAGAAATTGGAGTGATTCCATCCTAGAATGAAGCTTTCCCATAATAATTAATATATTCATATGGCGGTTTTAACAATTCTGCATTTTTCTGAAGTTGATTTCAGTCTTTATATGGACAAATTTTTCAAACTGGATTTGTTGTACAAGTATTTCGAAAGTATCCTTTTTAAGTTTGGCTAATGTTTATTCACTGTCTATTTTCTATTGTTTACAACATTTACATGCAACAATAATATTGGTACTAAGAATGACCTACAAGTGTGATTTCTTTGAGGTCCCTGATGTATACTAAATTTATCATTTCTAATACTGAGTGGTGCACGAATTGCGCTGCTGTCAACTGTAAATGGGGATCGTTATTTAAAGATGTTGAAGAAGTTTTGGCCAGAACTGCACGGAAAATGTGTCCTTTTCAACAGCATTTAGTTCCAGCAATATGGAGCAATTGCATACAAACATAGCCAGCCTGGTTATGGCGGAGCTCCAACAAAATATTCCAAACAAATTGATATCCAAAAACTCCACTTTCCGCTGCCCTCCAAGATGACCTGACCTGATTTCACCAAACTTTTTTTTTATGGAGTTGTGTTAAGCAAGAGATGTACAAAAGGAAACTAAGGAAGTTGGCTGAATTTAAGCAGTCCATTAAAACAATAATTGAAGCGATTTCGACTTCAAATCTACCGGCTGCAATGAATAATCATATCAGTTGTCGCATATTCGTGAATAAGCATTAAGGTCATCTACGATCTATCATCTTCAAAACCAATTAGTTACATAAAATAAAATTTAATTTTCTATATAATAAAAAAAGAAATGAAATGCAGTAATAAAAAAAAAATTATTTGAATTTCTTATTGTATTGCAATTGATGCTCCACCCTGTACTTCAGTTCCAGCACGGGAAAAGTGCTAAAGATAACGTTACCGTGTGGGCCTAATCAGATATTGTGACAACTTTATGTTCGTTTTTACTGTAAGGATTACGATAAAGGATACCGAAAATTGCCCCAGATTTATTAATCCAAATAATATACTAAAATTGAGTTAATTTCAGATTAATAAAGCCTATACATACTAAATTCTAGGTGAAAAACTGTTTTTGATTAAACCTGAATCTGAAAGTAAATGTCTGATTAACTCAAGAGATTATAGTTTTCGGTCGAGGTTTGAAAAAATAGTGTTTATACCAAAGTTTAGACATCGTAATGTATAAAACGTATTGCAATTTAAATTCATTCATTTAGAAGGTATTAGAAAGGATCCTACAATCACTATTTGCGCTGAACCCTACAAAATATTACTATTGGTTGAATTTTAGGCGAATGGAGCACGACAATTCTAAATATAGCAAATAAATGACTTCTTTTATGTCCACCATTTTGCATGCATTTGCATTTTGAGAATGATTGTGATTGGCCTTTTCAATTGTAGTTCTAAGCTATAGTTGATGAACACCACAACCCTTATGAATACTACAAAACAAAAATCCTTTAAATAGCAGGAGCATATCTGGAGCTTTATAAACTTCATCTAACTCTTCACATACATATATAGAGGTTCTATCAAGTCTACTATACCACATCTACTTCTCTGTATGCCCGTGTGCCACATAAAAACCATTGTGGCAATAAGTCTTTGGATCGTTGTTGGATGAAATCAATTGGAAAATATTGTTTTTAAACTTTCAACAGTCGTTTGTTTGTTTTCTGCGGCTTTTTGTTTCTTCTCAATATTCGACACTAAATGTTGTTAAGAGGATCAGTTATGGTTCTTTAGCTTTACCGGCCATACGCAAGTCCAACACACATACAAATGGATTAAGTCCAGATGTTAAATATTTCGAAATTCGACATAAGAAAGATGGAAAGAGAGAGAGAGAGATAGAGAAATAGAGAGAGACCTTTGCATAAGCAAAGGCATTAAACATAAGAAGAACAAATGAAATTCCCTCTAACCGCAGTAAGGATTTTGGACTTGTATATCTTTAGCAAATAATGGTTTCCCATAGTTCACCTTTCGTACGTAGTTAGGAGTTGATAAGTTGCTACGGGTTGTGAGTTAATAGAGGCGGTTTCTTTTCAACACCCGCTTGCGCCTTATGCCAACACAAACATAATAAACGTATGGATATTTATTTATATTTATACGAGTACTCCAGTGATTTAGGAAGAGTTGTAGTAGTTTTCATCTCTAGCAATGAGTTTTTTTCGTATTTACTTTTATGCCTTTTGGGAATTAATTTGGTTGTTTTTATTTTTAAAGAATTTGAAGATATTGCATTTTTTAAGCACAATTAACTGAATGCATTATAGATATTTTTGAATCTATAGATCAACAATTAAAATTGGAAAAATTTAATACGAAGGCGAAAATTATGCTTTCTTTATTATAATATGGAGTCCGATTTAAAACCGAAAACCATTTAAAATAAATGTGTAAATTAAAGAATATTTGTCAGAGGAACACGAACTGAATGATTCTCGCTGAAATTATGTAATTACATTTTACATTCAAGACCTCCAAAATAATCTACTTCTTCTATTGTAACTTTTTCTATGGTAACCTTTGAATTTTGGCGAAGTTGGTTTGGATAGTAAATTAATTCAAACAAAAGTTAATAAAGTATCGACGTCACACGAACCATGAGCTACAGGGCGATTTTTTAAGATTTAAGTTTTTTACTGATTGGTAATGGCGTCCAAACGTCGTCTGTCAAAGTGAAAAGTGTACAGTATACTCTGCCATTTCATCATGGGAAGACTAACAAACAAGCAACGATTGAAAATCGTTGAAATTTATTATCAAAATTTGTCATAATCGACCTGCTGAATCAACAATTCGTGCTGTTATCGCCAAATTTCGCACCAAATTTACTTTATTGGACATAAAACCATCGACTCGCATGCATAGAGTGCGTACCGAAGAAAATATTGCAGCCGTAGCGGCCAGTGTTAATGACGATAATGAAATGTCAATTCGTCGCCGTTCTCAGCGATTGGGCATGGTTACTCAACCACAAGAACAATTTTACACATCGATTTGGGTTTGAAAGCCTATAAAATTCAACTCACGCAAGAATTGAAGCCGCGTAACCTACCACAATGTCTAATTTTTGGTGAATGGGTCTTACAAAAGCTCAATGAAAATCCGCTGTTTTATCGAAAAATTGTGTTCAACGATGAGGCTCATTTCTTGCTGAGCGGATACGTATACAAGCAATACCGACGCATCTGGAATGATGAACAGCCACATGCCACATACATGAACTACCGATGCATTCCGAAAAAACGACAGTCTGGTGTGGTTTGTGGGCTGGTGGCATCATCGGTCCATTTTTCTTCAAAGACGACCGTGGAAGAAACGTTACCGTCAACGGCGAACGATATCGAACCATGATAGGCGACCATGATTTTTTGCCCCAATTGGCTGAGTTGAACTTGGTTGACATGTGCAACATGTCACACTGCTCGTGAAACAATCGATATATTGGGGCATGAATTTGGTGAGCAGCTTCTCTCTCGATTTGACCCTGTGAGTTGGCCCCCAAGATCTTGCGATTTAACGCCTCTTGATTATTTCTTGTGGGATTATGTCAAGTCGTTAGTCTATGTGGACAAGCCGAACACTATTGGAGCCTTACGGGATAACATAACACGCGTTATTCGTGGAATACAGGCCTAAATGCTCGAAAAAATGCTGGAAAATTGGACCGTCCGAATGGACATTTTGAGACGAAGCCATGTAATGAACCTTTTTTTTTATTATACGTTTAGCGGGTACGGCGGAAAACCATACGACCAAACCAATACGATTTCTTGGAGTAGGACTACGGGAGCCATCAATTAGCTAGCTAATCAGTCGGTTAGGGGGGTAAGCGTCCTTTCCAAGTAATCTGTTCACCATTTCAATAATATTATTAAGACTCCCTATTTTTTTAAAAATATCTTCTGCGTTAAGTGGACTCTGGTTACTAATTCCTTCAATCAAATGCCCCATAGGAACTTAGTAAATAAAAACTTAACTCTGCAACAAATTGACATTGGCTGTTCGGATTACATTAAAATAATATGCTCATAGATATTATAAGAGCATCGCCTCTAAGCCCACCCTTTTCAATTATTCTGGCGGCGTGTTGTATAGAATCCCAAATATAAAAACTTAGCTGAAAGTCTATTTCATCATCATCATCTTTTGGTAGGAAAACCAAGGTAAAAATTTATAGATTCATATTTCCAGAACAATATTTATTCATAATTTAAAACAATTCGAAAAACAATTCATTTGAATATTCTAAGCTTAGTTTCAATAAAACTAGGAAACTTGGTAATTTGAGACTTAGGCCTTATAAAAATTTTAATATTAAGTAGATTAGTAACTAAATTCTATTTTGTAATCGTGTACCATAGAAATGTCCACCCTATACTGATTTATCTTACGTACAACAACAAAAAAAATTCTTTCACTCAATTGAACCTTTACTATGTATTTTTCACCAAAACAAAATTAGAGAAAAAAAGAAAGATCGTAATCACTTCTTATACACATTATTTCGAGAAGAGAGCATTTCAATTCTCCTAAGTGAATTATTGTAGGCATATTACGCAGAGAATATACCCATACAGTCTTCTTACAGATGATTAAAAGAGTATCACCCGTGACAAAAACAAAATCATAAAGAGAGTAATTGTGTTATAATATGCTCACTGCTAAATTTGTCTCTTAATTTTGCACTAAATATTCTCAAATGTTAAGTACGCAACCATTTTATTAAATGACTTACCAAATACATCCAGCGGAGATTAAAAAATGTCTTTTTTTCTCTATTAATGTTTGGTGTGATGAGACATGCTGTAGTAAAGTTGATTAAAATTTAGGTTGTCAAACATGTTGTAACACTTTATGCTATGAAATTTTAAAAATAGTTGGTTTGTTAACTGTTGAATTTTTACTTGGGTATTTTACTGCATGCGAAGATAATTCGATTTAGTTTTTTTTCTTTTTTAAGAAAAGAAAACTTGCAATTATGAAAGCAATTAATTATACAGATTGCGCATTTTCGCGTCTCATCACTAAATCGAAATTCTCTTGCGTCTAATGACTGAGATATCGAAAAGTGTCTCAAAATAAAAGAGCTTAAACACGTTCTATTTTTAGACTTACTCAACGGAACCTACAGTTTAATACTTGAGAAGCATTTGTCGGATTTGTATCGGGGCTCCAATTCACGATCATATGCTTGATAGTCCCGTAGTCACAGCCGATTACATTTAAGACTGTATATCTGAAAAGTCTGACATCTTTACAGAGTGGTGCTTCTTCTCGATTGGCAGGTGACTTTTGTGAATATGTAGTTGACGTCATCGCAACGCAGAAGACATCTACCATAAATGCCAGGTAAAAAGACTTCAATGCGGAAGGGAATTTTATGTGGAAAATAAACTTCAGCAGCTTGCCCTGCGGTTTGAACCTAGTAGTATCCGAAGAGCCAAAATCTGCCTCTAGATGAAGAATTTTTTCCATTACGTTGATTTGATGACGAAGACAATATATTAATCGATTTATCGAAATTGGGAGGGAACGAAACGTCGCCTGTAACTTATTCAGACTAGTTTCTTTTGCACCAGATAGTAATACGATATTAAGCGGAACCTGATTCCCACATAAATATGCCCACAGGACTACATGGCTATCTCCAGATCATAACACCAGATCAGTTATATGTAAAAAAGGAACTTCAACGGCTTGTCCTGCTGCTTGGACCCATAAGGTACCGAGGAGTCAAAATGTGCATTTAGACACATTGATTTGATGACGAAGACGAAATATTAGTGGTGAAATTGGAAGGAAAGGAAACGCCGCCTGTAACTTATTCAGAGTAGTCTTTTGCCCCAGGTGGAAATATGATATTAAGTGCAACTTTATTCCCACATATAAACATATCCATAAGACTACATGGCTATCTCCAGATCTTAACACAAGAAACCAGACTGCTCACCTTGTAAAAGCGTAGGATATGATTCTAGCATCATGGACGTTTAAGTGGTTCGTGGTGCTAATATAGACTCGGATTACCATAACTTTCTTTATTTATTGAAACATTGGAAATATATTGCGTTTTAGATGATAACTGCCAGAAAATCTGAACGGCGAATTAGTGAAGCTCCGAGTGCTAATTTAATTAAAATATGGGTAAAGCGTTTTGAAGAGACCGGTTCAACATTTAAACCACAAACCACAAAGCAAATGGTCGCCCAAGAACATCCAGGACCGAAGACAATGTTGAGAGAGTTATGGAGTCAGTACGAGGAAATCCACAAATGTCGACTCTCAAGAGATCGTCTGTCTTACAATTATCGCGACGAAGTTTGCAACGAATTTTAACATTGGATCTTAAACTGCATCCATATAAGCTGCAATTAACACAAGAGTTGAAAGAGTCTGACCTCACAGCAAGGCTCGCATTTGCTAATGAAATGCTTAATCGATTTTCCAATTTTGACAATATCCTTTTCTCTGACGAGGCTCATTTTCTTATGAATGGGTTCGTAAACCGTCAAAATTGTAGTTACTGGAACAGTGAAAATCCCAAAGCCAAACACCAGAAACCATTGCATAGTCCTAAAGTGACAGTATGGGCAGCAATCTCTGGCAGAGGAATAATACGCAACGCTATGTTGAGATGTTGGATGGATTTTTGGCTCCAGAAATTGAAAGTTCAAGAATAGTGAATTCCAGAACTTGGTTCCAACAAGATGGAGCTACCTGTCACACATCAAATAACTCCATGGCGGTGGTGAAGCAGATGTTCCCTGGCAGACTGATTTCGAAAAGAGGTGATATCCCATGGCCCCCACGTAGTCCAGACTTGACGTCTCTTGACTTTTTTTTGTGGGGATACCTCAAACACAAAGTCTACAGTAATAATCCAAGAAACATCGTTCAGCTCAAGGAGAATATCCGTGGTGAAATGGCAGCCATTACACCTGTATTACTGAAGAAAGTTTTCAATAATTTTCGTTTGCGGTTAGAGGAGTAGAGAGGGTCACCATTTATATGATGTTATTTTTAAAAAATAAACTCCATTTATTACTCTACAATGCCTTAGATTTATTTTAACCATACCTTTTGTATTTATTTTTTAATCTATTTTTTAAATATGCACGTTCTGTTGCGCCACCCTGTATATCGCATTATGTCTGAGGAGAAGAATACAACGTCTGTAGTTTGTACTGCTTAACATCGATTCACCTTAAAATTAGTCTTATGCACCTATAATATTTTGTATCTGTTAACATATCTTATCATAGTAGTTTGCACCAGAATTGCTGGTTCTCTCTAAACAAAATTAAGCAAGTGTATTTATATAGAGAATGATATGAATATGAATGTTTTGGGAAATGCACTGAATATAAAATATATATGATGGCCATCCTAACCTCCTATCCAATGAGCGCTCGCATGTTTATTGTCTGAACAAGTGCGCTACTTGAAGCTTTGCAATGGTCACCCCTAATCATGTTACACCGTCATACTAAACTCATTTAAGACTTACATGCAATGTGACAGGACCACATCATAAAGTCAAGAATTAAATTGAACTTTTGAGCAGCAGAACCCCATAACAAGCAGGTTGAAGACCCCCTGTAGCTGTGGACACTGGTTCATAAAAGCAGAATGGAATGAAAACTGAATGCAAAATGCGAAAAATGAGAAACACACGAACCACCTAAAATTCGTTTTGATGAATGAAATGATCATGCAGCAGTTTGAAGAACACAAAAAGTTGATTTGATGTCCGTATCAAATGTCCAAATGATGTTAAAGTACTAATTAAATGCTCCAATGTGAGACCTGAAACCTTTTCGTCGTTGAAATTTCGTAAAAAGTTGCTCTAAAGCTGAAGACCTGCTTAACATTTCATATAAATTCATTCGTTTCATTCATTCATTTTCGTTTTCTCGAAAACTCATTCGAATTACACGCCACACTTTTACAAGTTTTTAAGTTTATTTTTTGTTGAAAGAAATTGGATTCTTCTGCTGTTTTTGGAGAAAGAAACGGGGTCTAATGGCCCACTTGTGCCGTTGCTGCCGCTTGACAAGCAGCAGCCACACAATGCGCGGCTAATTATAGGCGCACTCTTTGCGGTTCCAAGCTTCTTCTCCCACTTTGCAACTAAAAACTTGAATTTCTTACTCCGTTTGCAGTTAACAAGGTTTGCGTGTGACCACTCTGACATCAAAAATGGTCATCATCTGTCCATCAGTCCATTGCAATAAAGAGCGACAGTTAAAATGATTGGTGGCTACGCACATGGCATCGTTTGGATTTTGATTTGTTCATTCTTGTCTGCGTTTTGGCATTTTGTGTTTTCATTTTTCGTTAATACGAATATGAGAAGGGATCTTAGCTGTCTCTGACCGTGACTTCTTGGCCGAAAAACGCTAACGAGTGATGTTAATTGGACGTGAGAGAGAAAATTGAATTCAATTTAAATGAAATGTTGTACTCGTATTTCTTGAAATTTATGATACATTTAGAAGTTTTTCTTATTAACCAACTGACAATTGAATAGGGGAGAGGGAGAGATTTAATCAACAACTAACATTATTTATTCTGGTTTCAAGAGGCAAAAGGAAAAAGTCACGTTAGCTATTTGCCATATACGTAGTACAAATGTCATGCTTATTTTATGGGATTTGGTAAGTTGTTCCAGCAGGTTTATGTTTATATTGAATCTAAAGTCGTATAGAAGATATCATTAATAGATCAGGGCATTTGTAGCTATCCATTCAATCTCAATCAACGCGATGTTGTCAATAAATGTTGAGGAGATAACGGGGGGCCCACTTGTTCACTAGTGGACGTTAGAATAATTTTCTTAGCATTTTTAAAATTTATATTTTCGTGTCGTCTAGAAATTTTTTAATGAAGCAACTCACTATGCTTCATCTCACGGACAAAAATCGAATTTAAAATGATGACTTAGGTGCTGTCTAATTTTTTTATTAAACTATTAAAAAAAGAACATGGAACGACAATCATTCTGATGAATCTAACTTATTTTGATGTAGCCAAAGGGTGCCAAATTAAGAGATGTTAGGCATCAACGACTGCATATAAAGCTGTATAATGATGGCATTATAAAAATAATTTCCACGAATTCAGTTTTTAACCAAATTATTTGAATTTTGTTCGTTATTTAGAAGATGGAATTTGCATTCAGTAATGTTGGGTTTTTTTACAGTAAAACTGTAAGTGCGATTATTAATAATGGCTTCGACAAAATGATGCATTGCTGACAAAACTTTACGAAAGTTTGATGGAGCAGGATAAGAATCGGGAACAAAAGTGAAATTTTATTAACTTTTCTAAGAGTTCTGACAATTGTTTAAAAAATAGAAAAAAAAATTGAATCACTTTTTCGTGCCTCTCTGCGTACTGTGGGCGTTTCTCGCGCAAAGCTCGGCTCAATCGCATTTACTAAAGTCGATACAGATTCCAACTGATAGTTTCACTTGGTTTCTACAACTCCTAATAAATAATACCGACCTGGCCCCACCAAATATAGAGCATAACCCCCGTAGCGCAAATATTCAGCCCCCATGACTTTCCTCTCCTTGGATTGCTGTTATGAATCCATTTTTCATCACCCGTTACAGCACGATACATAAAACCCTTCCTTTTTTGTCGCCGAAGCAGTTGTCCACCGTCAAAAAAAAACTCAACGTCCCTTGGCTTTAACTTATAAGGAACCCAAGTTCCCTACTTTTGAATCATTTCCAACGCATGCGATCGCTTGGAAATGGTTTGGCCAGTAACTCCCACCACTGACGCAAGTTCCACGCATGAGTGACACCGATCACCATCAATCAATGCCGTCAATTCAATGTCTTCGAAGGACACTCACGCGAACGGTCGTCAAATCAAAATCACCGTCTTTAAAGCGACGGAACCAATATCGACACGTTGCTCTCCATAAGCTTCATTCGCCGTTTTCTTTGATTGAAAGAAGGAAATCAAAACTTCCCGCATATGACGACTATGCGGCACAAAATCATACATATCCACACAACCAAAAGAATATGACGTCAAAAGGAAATCGCCATTGTGTCGAGGTGGTACGTTTCCCATATGCCTAAGCTTGGCTCATGATGTTTACGTTATGGCGGAATCGACTAGTACTTTCAGCTGGCGCCACCTATTAGCAAATAGCGTTAGCTTATATGCGCACCTATGAATGAAAAATGAAAATTCAGACAGCAAAAATAAATCCATTATTTTTTTAATCTGTATCTCGCCGTGTACAAATGTGATCGGCTTAAACTAGGTGGCGTAGAAAAGATAAGATTTTCAACTCAAAAAAATTTTTAGACAGTTTTGTGATTACTTGACTTCAAATTTGGTCACCAGCAAAGGCGAGATATGGCATATTTTACAGTTTTTCTTTGAAGCTGTGCTGCTGTAAATGTGAGTACTGTTTTTGGTCCTGTTTTCGTCGATTGCAGTAATTTTAATGTCAAAAAAGTACTACGGCCTGAAAGGCTAATTGTAGAAAATGTTAAAAGAATATTAGAAATCGTCACGTCCTATCTTTTTAAGCACCGTAAAACACCGTTTGGAAACGCTTGAAGAAGGCTGGATTCAAAACGAAGCTCGATATGTGCTTGTCGTATGACTTAACGCAAAAAAAAAAAACGTCATGGACTGAATTTACATCCACGAATCGCTGCTGAATCGCAACAAAATCGTCCCATTTTCAAAAAAATTGGTAAGTTATGGCATAGTCAAACAAAAACGGTTGTGGCCGAATCTCAGTGAGCCGGCGCAAACGGTGGCCAAGCCAGTATTTATGGTCACGAAAATTTTGCTGTGTGTATGGTTCCACAGCGATAGGGATAGGAAATCTTGTACTATGAGCTGCTCTCCCAAGGCCAAACCCAGAATTCGAACCTGTACTGTCAACAATTGAATGTTCCGAAAGAAGTAACCGCTCAGAAGTGATCACCTTTGGTCAATAGACCGGGAATTGCGTTCCATCAAACCATGCGACACATATCGATAGAAACTCGTCAGAATTCCTAGGAGCTTGGTTATTAGATAGTCATACATCCGCCTTATAATCCGGTCCTAGCACCAAATGATTACCAAATGTTTCAGTTAATGGCAAGAGATTCTGGTGGTGAAAATTTCGCCTCAAGAGAAGCTTGTGAGAATCGACTGTACCAGTTTTTTTTGCCTATAGGCACGAGGTTTTCTATGAAAGAGGCATAAAGGAATTGCCTTCAAAATGGCAACAAGCAAAGACACATCAGGCCAGACGACACATATCGATAGATACCCGCCAAAATTGCCGGTATTTTGGTTGGGAGATTCTTATGCATTTACTTGAGCCATCAAAAATAAACGATCCCAGTAAATTTGTAAACATGGAAAAATTGGTCACTATTATGTAATTCAGTATTTCAATTTTTAAAGTCTTTTAAAAATTCAATTAATATTAAAACCAAGCTGGATTTTATTCTGAAAGAGTCTGCCCTTTCGTTTCCGACTGTAAAATATTTTCTAGCAAAGTTTAAACGAGGCCGCACGAGCTATCAAACCAAACACCATAATGGTCGACCAATTGAGGCATCCAGGCCAGACACGGTTAAGAAAATCCACAAAATGGTAGTGCATGATCAGAAAATAGTCACCTGAAAGTGAGTGATAGGCTTTTAAAAATGTGCTGTACATTGTACATTGACCGACGATTTGAAGAGGAGAAAGCTGTAAGCAAGATGGATGCCGCGCTTGCTTTCAATAGATAAAAAAGCAATGTTTCACCGCAATAAAGTCGAATTTTTGCTTTAATTTATAACGGTGGATGGGACATGGGTCCACCACTTGATACCTGAGACAAAGGGATATTCAAAGCAGTGGACTGGAATGGAAATGGGAGAATCCAAAAGAAGGCTAAGACGGTTTCATGTATGAATGAAGCCATAGCATGTGCATGAGACCAATTCTATTGATTATCTTCAGAAAGGAAAACCCATCATCAGCAAATATTATGCAGGCGCCTTTCATAGAGAAAAGTGTCTTCACACAGAGAAAAGTGTCTTCACAGACACGTTTCTTAGAGAAAAGAGTCTTTACGGAGAAAAGAGTCTTTTCGTAGAGAAAAGTGTTTTCCGGGACACTTTTTGTAGAGAAAAGTGTCTTCATGGACACTTTTTGTAGAGAAAAGTGTCTTCAAGGACACTTTTTGTAGAGAAAAGTGTTTTCACGGACACTTTTTGTAAA
>JAHXMU010000051.1:536565-553069 GCA_019455685.1 Philornis downsi | reverse complement strand
TGTAGAGAAAAGTGTCTTCACGGACACTTTTTGTAGAGAAAAGTGTCCTCACGGACATTTTTTGTAGAGAAAAGTGTCTTCACGGAAATTTTTCATGGAGAATTATTGCTGTGTTTGGGTAATTAAATTATAGAAAAAGGCAGCATTTGGCTGAAAAGAAAGTGTTATTTCATCAAGGCAATGCTCCAGTTTACACATTTACTGTAGCTTTGAGTAAAATTAATGAATTCAAGTTCGAATTGCTTCATCACGCGTCTTATTTGCAAGATTTAGCTCCCTCGGACTATTTTCTACTTCCAAATTTGAAAAAATGGCTTGGCGGTAAGAGATTTGCTAACAATGAAGAGGTGCAGTCTGCGGTTGATTTATATTTTAAGGACTTTGGCAGTTCTTACTATAAACAGGGTATAACAGCTATTAAATATCGCTGGAAAATGTGTCCAGCTAAAAGGAGATTATGTTGAAAAATAAAAAAAAATTTTCCAACTTTTTTGTGTCTACTTTGTTATGTCAGTTAGTTTTAAGACCATCCTCGCACATCACATGCGAATTAGACGATTTGGTTTCTCTATAATTTCTAAGCGACAGCTAGTAAGTTATAAGCAGGTTGTGGTAATTGCAAGTTGTCCAAATAATTTCAGTTATTTATAATTCTGCTCACGTTAGCACCAACTCAAATGGACTTTGAGTCAAGGTATGCATATAAGTCAGTTCATCTATCTCAAATTTTAATATCGGTTTAGAGCTAAGTTGAGAGATATAATTTGAAATTCACATTTCAATGAAATGTGCTTTACTCAGAAGGAGGAATTACATTGCAAACTATCCAAAATTTTGAAAATGCTGAGAAACCCTTTTTTACTTCTCCTAGGAAATTAACTTAATTATTGATAATTACTTATTATCTACTTATTGTAATTGTGTAATTAATCAAATACTGGATTTCTTACTATCGTAAAAAGCTGTGGGGTCATAACTTTTTCTGTGCGAATTGAATTTCTCTGTCAATGCAACGATCCAAAAATTTTGCCTATCTCAAACTAACTATGCAAAATTGGTATGTAACGTGTTAATTAATGTGAAACATTAACTAGCACTAAATAGTCCACCACAACATCAGACTTCATTTGGAGAACATGTTCGCATGTACAAATTTGCATATATCCAAAGAGAAGTCTTCGCTAAAGGACGTTGCTGCAAGTGCGTAAGTGCTGCAATAAGCCAATGAAGCTAACGCAAACTAGGCCACGCATAGTCCGGTAAACATGAGGTTTAAAAGAAAAGATCATCGATGTTAGTATCAATTTAAATGTAACTACTTTTTATGTGTTTAGTCAAGTTTTTTTATACCCGTCTTGTCTTGCTTTTGGGTTACCACGCAATAATGTTGTTAATAAATTACAACTTAAAATGTATTCAAACATGCAACATTTACAGAAAATGACCAAGACACAGACTTGATATAGCTGATGGTCTCCTTCGTTTCTTATTCTAAAGATAGCATGTCTTTTCTCTGCTCTAATGTGGCCTCATAAGCGACAAGATTGTATCATGTAGAATCTTGAGATGGCTTCTTGGAATTGTACACACCGATGTTTGTTATTAATTAGTTATATTTAATCGATGAAATTAGATAAGAGGGTTCTTCTTTTCTCAAATCAAATCGAATTTTACATTTTCTCAATCATATTTAAGCAGAGTACGAGATAAAAAAACGTTTAAGTCCATGGGCGACATGGGCGTTTAAATGTTGTTTCTGATATGTCATTGAGCGCTGCAATGAAATGGCTTTGCAGTTGTTTGCCGACAAGTTGTCTTAAAATGAACATTTTTCATTTCCAAAGTTTATGTTTAGCTAATTAAATGTCAGATGCACTAACTATTTTTATATTTTATATTTCAGCAAAGCCAAGCAGTGGGTTAAGAAGGTAAGCTTTGCATTTTCTTTTATTTATGAGTTTATTTTCGCAAAATATTTGTTATATTTCAGTCATTGCTATGAGGATTGTTCTGAATTAATTTCATTAAAATTAACAATTTTGTTTTCATAAAAATGACATTTAATTAGTCAATGCAAATGCAGATGCTATGGAAATTGTGTTTTGTATATTCTTGATCCAACAAAACGAAAATTGATAAAGAGTTGAATTCGAGTTTTGAGGTTATTCTACATATTTATATATTGTAATGTTTATACACTAGATTTTGTACGATGCACTTAAAAATATAAATGATTGACCCAACAAAATTATGTACCAATCGGTTCTGAATCATTTTAAATTTCTATTTAGCCCTATCCATTTCTCTATTAGTAATCCAATTTCAGGAAAAATTTATTAATTATGTAAGGTGTAGCAAAAAAATGCATTACTTTTACATGATGAAAGTTTTATTTAGAATAATTAAACTGATCCAGATCAGATCAATTTCCACTGTTTTGTCCGCCGACTTGTTGCTGCAACACCATAACTCCTATTTCAAAGTAAACCCCATCGTTATTGGCAAAATACTGCTGCAGTCGACTTTTATAAGCTTTTCTGGAGGCGAATTTTCCACAGGCAAAATCAATCGCCATTATTAGCAATATGTGGCAATTACTTAATGCAAGTTGGACGCATAAGAACATCATACGAAAGCGGTTTCGAAATTGTCCGACCTGACGTACAGACGGTGCCAGGAATTTACAAAAAATTATTTCATTGAGAAGTGCTAACTTTATAAAACATATGTTTTAAGTTTCAAAGCTCCATGTTGTTTAGTATTTTTATTTGAGCCGTCAAAGTGAACGATCTCAGTGAATTTGTTTTGTAATTCAATACGAGTATTTCCATTTGAAAGGTCTCAGTCCAAACAATATTAAAGCCGAGCTAGATTCTGTGTTCCTCTGTTTACGACTTAGAAATATTGGATAGCGGTTGGATAGTTTCAATGAGGCCATACGAGCTCCCCGGATGAACACCGTAGTGGTCGACCACGCCAGACATGGTTAAAAAAATCCACAAAATGGTTTTGGATGATTGCAAAATGGTCGCCTTAAAGTGCATGATCTAGATGAAATGGTAGGCATTTTAAAAAGCAGTATATATCGTATATTTGAAGATGAAAAAGCTGTGCCTCAGATGGCTGCCGCGCTTGCTTTCGATAAAGCAAAAATAGCGTCGTAAAGACGTGTCTGTAGAATGTTTGCCAATGCGACCGCAATAAAGCCGAATTTTTGCGCCGGTTTATAACTATGGGTGAGACATGGGTCCATTACTTCACTAAGAAATAGTCAAAGCAGTGGATGAGAAAGAGAGAATCGTGTCCAAAGGAGGCGAACACGGTTTCATCTGCAGGCAAAGTTATGGAGTCTGTTTTTTTGTGATGCACCTGAAATTATGTTTATTGATTATTTTCAGAAAGGAAAAATCATCAACGGCGAATATTATGCTAATTAAGTGTAGCGTTTAGGTAATAAAATTATGAATTTGGCGAAAAAGAAAGTGTTGGTCAATCAATATAATGCTCCAGTTCACGCGTCCACTACTGCGATGGCCAAAATGAATGAATTAAAGATCGAATTGTCTCCTCCCGCACCTTATTCACCAGATTTATCTCCCTCGAACTATTTCCTATTTTCAAACTTGAAAAAATGGTTTGGAGGTAAAAGATTTGCCAACAATGGGAAAAAGAGTTGGAGTTTGCGTTTTTTAGGAGTTTGACAGTTTTTACTATAAACAGAGTATAGAAACTATTGAATATCATTGAAATAAGTGTATCGAGCTAAAAGGGGAATAAGCTGGAAAATATAGAAAATTTTCACAACTCTTTTGCGTCGTCTTTGTTTTAGAACCGCCCTCGTAAAACCAACCTCCCGATGATTTTGGCAAATGACTATCGATATCTCAGGCCCGCCATTTTACTGATGAAACAGTAATGATGTTTTAGAATCGCCCTCGTAAAACCAACCTCCCGATGATTTTGGCGAATAACTATCGATATCTCGGGCCCACCATTTTACTGATGAAACACAATTTTTATTTTACTGACCGCTCCTTGGTAATTGTTTCTTTCAAACGGCACAATTTTTGACAGCTTAGATCCGAATTGAGAGTTAAGTTTTAGGGAAGCGGCTCATAAGTAGTAAATTGTTCCTTACGAATCCCATCAAATACACAAATGAGCTGTTTTTCCGCTCGCCGCGATTCGACCATCACCGTTTTCACTTAACGTCGTCGCAAGTGATCCACTTGTCGTCACCAGTTACCGTCCGCTTCAGAAATGGATCGATTTTGTTACGATTCAGCGGCGATTCGAAGTTAAACCATAATATATACCAAAGAAATCCTACAATTAGGAAGCGATGATTTGAAAGTCATCTGAAGTTGGGATCTAAACGAAAACATTTCAAAAATAGGGTAAAAAAACATGTAATATAAATCAAAAGTCATTATGATTGGCTTAAAGAGTGTTTGATTCTGTTCGTGTAAATAAAATTATTAATTTGGTAAAAAAGCCATCCAAATTTGTGCATTCCCCAGCTTCTACTCCAGTCAGATATTGCACTTTCCAAATAGCAAAGCTTAGACTCTAACATTAACTTGACTGCACTGCCTTAACAAGTTCGTTTCTTGAGTCTTTCTGCTAATCTCCCTCCATATCACACACACAAACACTAATGTCCACTCGTACACATCATGACCAAACAAACGTTTGTGTCTTAAGTCTTTGTGGCCTGCTTTGCGACTCCGTTGCCATTTCACGCTCAAAAGTTCAAAAACATAATAAACATTTTTAAAATGACATAATTCAAGATAACTACCCTTACGTTGAAATTTTGAAACGATACTCGTTTTAAACGCATTTAAGGAAATTATCTGTAACATAAAGAGATCAAAAACGCATGAAAGCAGAAAATGATGGTTGAACATGCAACTGACCACCGTACCGACTAACCGGCCGAGTTATACCAACTCTACCAAGCACCACAGCCACACAACTCACCAAAGCGAGGTGGCATTGTTTAAAAGTTTATGCAAAATTTTAATGCATTAAGTGTCTGTTAATGGTTTTAAGTGTATTCTTAAAGATAATTAAGGTTTTCATTATTATCTCCGCCAAAGTGCCGGTGTGGAGCCCCTTAAAATAATTTATGAGGTTTTAAAATGCATATGTAAATAATCGAAAATTTATATGAAACACATAAAATTGCCAGGTTTATGAATGACATTCGGGCCATAAATAAACGGGCAAACAACTACGCGCGCAGATGTTGTTAAAATGTAAATTGCACAGGAATGTAAAATCACTGTTATCTTAACAGAGTTATAAAAGCGGAACTCATTGCCAACTTAACGACAACAAATTCTCATTTAGCTATAGCTGTATTGTGTGGTACTTATTTGCATTATTTTATTTCGGGTAGCCCAAGAAAACATGACGGTAATGCCTTGTAATAATCCAAACACTGGATTAACAACGAGATCTACTCTGGGCTCGCCGACTAAAACAATCACAGCGTCAAAAGGAGGAGCTGTAGGCTTTTGTTGAAATGGTGGCCGCTTAATGTCTTGTATAGGCTATCACATGAATGACCAGTAAATGGCCAGTGAGTGCAGTATTGGGACATTAAATTGATAGGTAAATGACACTACGTGCCAAAAGGAGAAGAGACATAGAGGGGAGACGAGAAAGAGAGTGAAGAAAACATCAATGCAAACATGATTTTAGTGTCTGCAATCACTAAATGCAAATTGTGGAGAAGCTACGAGGATCGAGAAGGGAATTTAGCTGCAAAATATATTTTCACTTAAATGGATGGCACTGCAAAGATTTTAAAAATGAAGCCCTTTTAAAGTTTAGTGGCAAATAAGAAACCCTTAATCGCTAAATTTTTGTTTGTTATGAAATTTTTATACAACAAATTGTTCCCGTTGCACAGGGGGGAAAACAATTTATAATCGAAGTGTTGTAAAGGGTGTCCCAACAAGAACGCAAGATTTAAATTTTAAATAAAATACAGATATTTAAAAAAAGAAAAAAATCATGAAACTTTATTATATCGTAAAGTAGACAGAATGAGGTTATGTATGGAACAACACATCGGGCAGATGGCCGCCGTGGCTTTGCTGGCACGCACGCAATGAAATGAAATTTTCTGACCGTTTTGCATAAATGCTGCGGTATTTCATTAATGCAGCGTCCAATTTCGTCTTTTAAGACTTGAGTCGTCGTCGGCTTATTCGCGTAAACCATTGACTTTAAAAAACCCAAAAGAAAAAAGTCTAATGGTGTTAAATCGCACGATCTAGGCGACCAATTCTGGTCTCCAAAACGCGAAATAACACGACCGGGAAATGACTGATGCAGCAATTGAATTGTTTCTCTGGCTAGATGACATGTGGCGCCGTCTTGTTGAAACCACATGCCCTCCACATTCATTTCTTCAATTCTAGGCACGAAAAATCTAGTTATCACTTCACGATACCGAACACCATTGACTGTTTGCGCTTGATATACCTCAGTTTCATAAAAAAAGGTCCAATGATTCCTCCAGCCCAAAATCCACACCACACAGTGACACATTGAGGATGCATTTGCTTCTCGCGAATCACTCGAGGATTTTTCTCACAAAAAATGCGACAATTCTGCCTATTGACGAAGCCATCAAGATGGAAATGGGCCTCGTCACTGAAGATGATTTTATCGGCAAAATCAGCATTTTCATGTTGTCTCTCCAATACCCAATTAACGAACTTCTTTCGCTGTCCATGGTCAGCTGGCTTCAGTTTCTGAGTCAATTGAACTTTGTATGCATGAAGATGCAAATCTTTCGTCAAAATTCGCTGCATAGTGGATTTGGAGACACCAATTTGCTGAGCTCGGTGTCGAATTGAGGTGGATGGAGTTTGAGCAACATCATCACGTACTGCTGCGACATTTTCGGTCGATCGACCTGGTCGAAGGCGCGTTGTTGTCTTTACGTCACTAACAGACCCAGTTTTGGCAAATTTATCCACTAATCTCTTATTGTGACCCAAAATTGATCGTAATTTGCGAACTGTGGCCGCAAAACTTTCACTATTTTGGTAAAACAATTTCACAATGAGAACGCATTTTTCATTCGTGTAGCGCTCAATTTTTACTAACCTCGTACCTTCTACTAGCAAACAATAACAATTGTTCAAATGTCAAACAATGACACTTCGAATGGCGCCAAATATAAATCTTGCGTTCTTGTTGGGACACCCTTTGTTTTGGAAATAATATAATCCTGTAACATTTATATTTTAAAAACATATTAATGGAATAGTGCACAGTCACAATAAAGGTGTTTTCGAACTAATGTGCAGTTGCATGTGGTCTCGAAATAAGGAAGATATCATGCAAGATTCGGTTTTAGATGAAGAATATTTTTTTCTTTTAATTCTGAAAGAATATTTACGACAACAATATGTAGAATAACCAAATTTTGTACGATTGAACACACAATATTTTATTTTATTTTTTTTTTTTAATTTTCCCAGAAGAATAGAATGTTGGAAAATTAAAAAAATGTAATACAGTTAGCTACCCCTGACATTAATTTCATATGTTAAAAAAAAAAGAAATTTCCATTCGTCCCATGAATAGGGTATAGAACATCTTCTTACATTCAGTAAACTTATTCATGTTTCTCTTTTTAGACTTGCTGAAAAGAAACTGTTGTTTAATTGTAACTCCCAACATTAGTGAAAAAGATTTCACTAGACATGTCGATTGCTCGAAGTCTAGAAGTATTCGTCTGGCCGAAATCTCGATCATATTCATGATAGTCATTTGTACTAATTACTAATGATCATTATCAAAATTTTATAAGAATTGAACTGCGAAGTTTTGAACTTATGTCGCAAAATATTGGTCTGATTGATGATGACTGATGATTGATGATTGGAATACGATATCAAAATAAAAAAATAATTAAAAATTAATAATAATTACAGGGCTACTTTATAAGTCGAACTCCATTTAATCCACTTGGCAGCTTACTGGAATAGTAAGAGAAATTGTAAGATTTAGTGATTGTTGGTTTTAAATCCGCTTACAAAATATAGCAGGAGTAATTTTGAGTTTTATTTTTGCAAATAAAGTGTTAATTTTTTCGCTTAAAATATTCTATTTAAAAAACATTAATGTAAAAGAGGGAGAGCAAAAGATAATTTCGAAAAAAAGCTGAAAACAAGTTTGGAAATAAATCCAACTTAAATGAAAATTCATAATAATCTAGTAGAAGTGCAGTCGAGATTCGGTTGCAGGCCTGACACGTTCAACACAAAGAGAAGAGATTAAAAGTTGCTTGAATTTAACTACTTCGCACAGCCAAATTGTTTGAAGAGCTGTGAGCAACGCGCTTTCTATACATTTTCAATGATTCAAACAGCTATGAATTCGGCTATAGATCAACCTGAAAAAAGGGCCAGAACATTGTTCAATATCTTCCATCGGCAAATACTTGACGGCCAAATATTTTTATTTTTGAAAATTCATGTATATTGAGGAATTAAGTATAAGCACACAATAAGGAATAAGCCCATGAGGGTATTAGGTGAGTCTCGCCGTGAAGGCCTAACCCACGCTGTGCGACACACTGGGCATATTACAATGCGATTACCAACGGCCTCCTGGGATAGCCAAGTAAAACTTGGGCTATATAGGAAAAGGGGCTGACAATTTTGGTACTACAGCATATTGTCAACCCTTTCTTTGCAGCCAAGAGATACCAAGTTAATTATGCTAGTATGGAACATAATCCCCACTGGCGGAGGTGAGGCCTATCTTACCACCTCTGCTACTCTATGGGTCTGTAGCACCCGGTTGCAATGCAACTTCACATTCGAGCACAAAGTCTCTACCAGCGATTTTGGTATCAACCACAACCCACGTGATGCTCCGACTAGAGGTCTAACACCAAATGATCAGGCTGAAACTCAGTCCTAGGCCCTCCTGATCCCCACGCTACCGGCCAAACTCACCGGTTGGAGCTGCGTAGCAAAGCAAAAAGCAAAGCTAATACCAAATTGTGATTTATACACCGTACTTCACGGGATTGGCCGCTCTGTGGCAAAAGAGTACAGACTGGACATTTTTACATACCTGCAGGCACGGAGACCCCAGGCAGATGGAACAGTCGATACTACATTGCAAGGATGCAGTACCCTCACCGGTGGGAGACGGGGAAAACTCCAAACCCCTTCCGTTCGGAGAAGGTGAATGGCAACCATGACATATAGACATAGAAAAACCTCATGCCTGTCCGTAACCCCCGAGAGATCAAAAAGATACAGATGAAAGGGCACGAACCCGAGATTTGCCCGACACAATGAGAAAGGTAAAAACTTCTATAATATGTGAAAGTACTTGGGAATTAGAAGCTTTGAGCTGATATTAGCGTTGACTGAAATGACTGAGGATGACTGAAAAGTTCTCCCACAAATGAAAAAATGTGCCCCCACCATGGGCAACATATTTTTACAAAATTCTTAAAATAGTTTTTAAAATTATTTTCTTGTTTGGTTAGCTCATAATGGGAAGTACGTAATAACCGAAATCCTCGAAGTTCACTTTTTAGAAATTTTTTTTTATTTCAATTTTAATTCCGTGTCTTTCAATAGCATACTATTGCGGATTATAAAACATAAAACTCCACTCTTTCTTTATGATTTAACGTATTTTTTTTAATGGACTGAATTAACGATTGGAACATGAACTTGATCCTTTTTCTCATTCCAGTCTTCCTCTCTAAAATTCTCATTTGCTCATTCTTTCATTTAACTTAATTGTTAATAAATCACATAGAAAATCGAAATATGTCTGTTGCTCTAAAACAATGCTCTCACCAAAGTCAAATCTAACCACCCTCGTTTCGAAAAACAAACATACTTCTACAGCCTATAGCTTTGTCAGGTCTTCATCATCTGAGACCAGATCACGTTAATGACGATGCCAGTCAATAATATTGGTGACATTTTTTACGTTCGGCTGCAAAGTGTTTATGGGCTTACGTTGCATTTAATTAGCATTTGTGGCAGTTGCAGTTGATAACTGTTACTTTTTACAAGCCATATATTGGAATCGTCTCCTACCCGTATGAACTCCACCCCATCATACAGCTGAGTGGTGGACATGTTTAAGTGAATGTTTGAGTTTGATTTTTATCACATTCAAAATGTCATTCGTATATGCAACAAAAAATCAAATTGTTTATTTTATTGCTGATGTTGCACGATACAAGCATCATCTGACAACAGGCTATGCACATGTACTCGTATGTGGCACAAACGAATGCTGCAGGATTTCTGCGAAGGAATGTTCATAAAATTCAATAAAATATGTTGGATATTGTCAATGGTTTGTGTTTGTTAATGAGTAAAATTGGCTGCAGCAGATATTTTCTTTTTTGAACTGGAAATGTTGCGAACAGTTGAAATTTGCTTAGTAAATTTGCAGCATAACTGGATTTATCCAACAATTTATTGCAGAATGTTTTGATTAAAAACGGGATTACTTGGAAAGTGTCATTTAGATAGGCAATACTTCGAACTTTACTGAGTACGTGATAATCATTTAAATGCTTACATTTGGCAAGAAGGCAGGAACATGTTTGCATCTCGTATAGCGATGATTAGCACTAAACCATCGAATTTATGATAATTCAAGCGTGGATTGCAATGACAGTGATTACCATGAATTGATGGAAAAAATATATGATGTCGTGTATATAACATTCGATTTATAGTTAACATTTCAATCTAACTAAAACTACTTTTTTTTGTGCAGTCAGAGAAAATACCAGTATAAATGATGGACATATTTTGGATTGGAATTGCATTATGAACAATTTAACTAATATCATTAAGGGTGAGAAGGAGATTTGTACAATAATAAATTTACAAGAAATTTTTACGAGTGATCAATAAGTAGCTTTTTTTAAAAATCGAATTACACATCAAGTCATAAAACAAAGGGGTTTTGAAATGTTTAACGCATACTTTTTACAATTTGAATCTCTTTTCAAAAAATTGTGTTAAATTTAATTTTGTTCTTAAATTTTAGACTTCATGTAGTTCCTTTCACTTCTATTCTGGTATTAAGAGTAATCATTTAACAAACTGGAGGATCTAATTCACCTGGTTGCGTTTGTGGCAGTACGCATGAAATTGAGTAGGACGGAAAACACTCGTAACTAAGCACAAAGTACTATATTAGACAGTGAAAAACTACATTCCAGCGGGATAGTTCGACAAAATTTTTCTATTTCTATGATGCCCCAAATTCTTACATTCCTACCTTACAGGCACAAAATATTGTGAATTCAAACTCAACTTCCGCAAAGGCCATATATGGATATGAAAAATCTCGCCAAGATAGCTCATGATAAAACGAAAAATAACGCGTTGCGTAATCATCAACGAAATTAACATAGGGTTGGAGTAGGATGGAACCACTTTTTTATGATGCATCTTCTCCAGATACAGGGTGGCGTATTTACGAGTGATATAAGCGTGACGAATATTCAAATCTCTGGTTGCAATTTTTCATTATTTAAAAGAATCGCTTTTTGTTCAAGAAGAAAGTGTTTGGAAAGTATTTTCCTAATCTAAATAATTTCAATTAAATTAATTATGTAAAAGCATCCTTAAGGATAATTTTCAACACAAAATCTGTCCGCATATTCCGTGTCTTTGGAAAGGCACCCATTATTTTGTTGGATCGAAGTTTATACGTCTACCATTGATTACAGTCCATAATATTGGGAACGGACGTTAGCGACATAGATTCTTATGGCGAGTATTGAGTATTCGTAGTTCAAATGGAATGACAAACTTAGCATATCCATTATCATACAAGTTAAACAAATGTTTTTCCCAAAAGCTTTAAATGGAGCTTCTTTACAACGGCTATCAAAAATTACTTCTTCAGAGCCTATTATATCCCTTAGAGAATGAATTTTGGGGTACCTCGTATTGACATGTTTTGTTCTAATTGTTAGAAATTATAAATGGGAATCGAATCAAAGGTTTTAAGTACTTAATTACCGTTGTTTTGGGTGTGGTTTAAAAGTGCTTCTTTGGAAGCGATAAATATACATGCAATCTCAATAATATCGCATTGCGCCTGAGAAAAATGATACTGCATACATGGCAACGCTGCAGCTAATTGCAACGCTTATTGTGTGGGAACATTAAACAAAAGGTTGTGGAAAGAATGGAGAGCGAGGATATGATAAAGTTCAAAAACAGAAGTGAAGCACAAATATTTAAAAGTGAGAGTTATTTTGCGGACCGTCATGGAAATCTGGTAAATGATGTCGAGAACGTAGTAGAATTGCTGAGAGAACACTTTTAGAAGGCGAACATTTGTGAAAGGCGGTATAAGTGTATTAGTCAAAATTATTACCGATGATGACATAGTTTAGTCGCCTCCAAGTCAAAGGGACATTAAATAGCAGTATTACGGCTTAAGAACAACAAAGCTGCGGGTACAAATAGCCTGCCTTCAGAGTTATTAGTAACAGCAGGCTCTGAGTAGAAACCTATAATTTATAGCTTCTTTCGAGGAGAATTAAAGTCTATTCTTATTAACATGATTAAACTTCATTAGTGTATCTTTAAACCTGACAACTCTATAAACTCTGTACCCCATGTACAGTGTTATACAATTAGTGGTTTCTAAACTTCCAGTCTGGCAAGGCTGTCGGTTGTTAAATACCTGTCATCTGAAGTGTTATTTATTTAGCGAAAAGTTTCCCATTTACGAACATGGATCGTCTAACAACTGAGGGCTTCGTAAGAATAAGTAAAACTTAGTACAAATGTGGTGATTCAAACGTAGGTACTTTTAGCGTAACGGGGTGATTATTGGTCGCCATAATTGACCTACTGTGCAAAGAACTGGCAAGACTATAAAGAAATTTGAAGAGACTGGAAACTTTACAGATGTGGTCAAAACTATACGTCAACGCAACGGCCACACTGCCGAAAATATCGCTTTTCTTAGTGAAAGTGTGGCGGATACCCAAAGTTTAACGATTTCACGGCATTCTCAGCAATTAGGCCTATCTTACGGCTCATTATAGTGAATTTTGCGTTTGGATTTGCACCTCCACCCACATAGAGATTCCAACTCCTCACACAACAATTAAAGCCGCCTGGTTAAGCCAACAATACAAAATTGTCACATGTGGGGCTTGGAAAACCAAGAAATAATTGTGGGAAAGCAATTGCACTTGAAAAAAGTGACTGTTCGGTGCGCATTATGGTCTGGAGGTGTCATTAGGCCATATTTTTCTCAAAATTACTTCAAAGGATCCGCTGTTGCAACCAATCCAGGGGCAATTAAATAACATTACATAATGACAAGGTCCAAACATTATAACGAAATAAAGGTTTCATCGAAATCATAGCTTTATGTGAGTTTTATTTAATTTTGCTTTTGAAACTGAAAAATGGATAACTCGGTGATAAAATATTGCCAATACGTTAAAATGTGTGCGTTTAGATTGGCAGAATATTGAAGAATCGGGAAAAAAAAGGGGGAAAATTTTTTTTGAATAACTCGAAAACCAGTCTTCCGACAAAATCGGCTATTTGAATACTATAACCGTTTGAAATACGTCGTAAATGCACAAAATGAAAAACTCAATATAACAACCATAAAATTCGCAGAATTGGATGTTACCAGTTATTTGAATATTGAAGAGTGTTCATGAATATATAATAACTCTCACATATTTCCATAAATGAAATTGATATCTACATGTTATGAGGGAGGTTCAAAAACCAGCTGACCTAACAAAGAAGACGCAGATAGGTTGGTAAAAATTTTCTTTGTTTTCAACATAACCTCCATTTAGCTCAATACACTTTTTCCAACGATATTCAATAGCTTTTACAATAAGAATTGTCAGACTTCTTTAAATAGCCATGAACCGCAGACTTCATCTCTTCATTGTTGGCAAACCTTTTAACACCGTATCATTTTTTTGAAATTTGGAAATAGAAAATAGTCCGAGGGAGCTAAATCTTGTCGAATAAGGGGTGTGATGAAGTAATTCGAACTTTAATTCATTAATTTTGGCCATCGTAATAGTGACTGTATTAACTGAAGTATTGTCCTGATGGACCAGCGTTTCATTTTTCGCCAAATGCGGCCTATTTTCCAATTTTTTATCACCTAAACGCTGCAATAAATTGGCATAATATTCGTCATCGACGATTTTTCCTTTCTGAAGATAATCAATAAACATAATCCCAAGCGTATCACAAAAAACAGACACCATGACCTTACCTGCAGATGGAGCCTTCTTCGCCTCTTCTGGACACGATTTTCCTATTACAGTCTACTGTTTTGACTGCTCCTTTGTGTTAGGTGTGATGTGATGTACCTATGTCTCATCTATAAATAATAAATCAGCCCAAATGTACGGCTTTATTGCGGTGAAACATAACCAAACACTCTACTAAAACATCTTCACGACGCTGTTTTTGCTTTATTGAAAGCAAACGCGGCATCCATCTTGCGCACAGCTTTCTCATCTTCAAATCTTCTTCATATGATGTATAGCACTTCAATACTTGATGTATAGCACTTTTTGAAATGCCTATCATTTAAGCTAGCTCACGCACCTTCAGCCGACCATTTTGTGATCATCTAATACTGCAATATTTTATGGATTTCCTTAACCATGTCTGGAGGGGACACCTCAATTGGTCGAGAACTACGGTATTTGTCTTGGAAGCTCGTACTAGCTCGTTTAGAATCTGCTACCTAATATCTTACAGTCGTAAACGAAGGAGCATACTTCTTTATATTAGAATGTAGCTTGGCTTTAGTATTGGTTGGACCCACACCTTTCAAATGGAAATATTGAATTACGTAATGGTGACCCATTTCTTTCCATGTTAATAAATTCACTAAGATCTTTCTTTTTTGATGACTCAAATAGAAATACTAAACAACGTGGCGCCTTGAAACTTGAAACGTCTATTTTGTAAGGTTGCCACTTTTTACCAAAATAATTTTATTTAAACTACTGGCACCATTTATACGTCAGGTCGACTTTGTTTGGAACCGCCCTCGTATCAATTAGGTTGCATATTTTAAAGATACCGAATAGTTGGTTTTTACCAAAATTAGTTAGCGACAAATTGGCAAGTTTTCTCTATTTTATGATGAAAAAAATGCTACAATTTTTACAAAAACTCCACTACACTAATGAAACAATAAAACACTCACATAAATATCAAACATATTCGTTTGTTATAAGTTTAATTAAATTGATGCAATAACGACTGAAATTTTATGCAAATATATTTTAGCCCGATATGGTTGGAATTTTCTGCTTAAATGAAACAGAGCACCTGAATGCGTTGTTGGCTATTACACTTCTTTAAGACGATGGCTATAACCTAACCATGGGACAGCTAAACAACTGGACACATGACAATGTGACCACACCAACCACAAGTTGGCGACTTGAGCAATTAAAGCACACACCCGTAGAGCAGTGACGCGACGTCGGCGCTGTTGTCCAAATCCGCCATAAGTTTACCCACTATTGCTCAGTTTGTCCCCTTATGGTAAGCGTTTTTGTTGTTCGATTGTTTTATGTGTGAGTTGTGTGGTTTTTAATGAGTTTAACATGTAGTATTGAATTCATTTTTTCTTATTTTCTTCCTCATTCGTCTCCTTTTTGGTCGGGTTTTCTGGAAATATATATTCAAGGAGAGGAGTGTGGTCAGGAAAGTTAGAAAATTGTGCCCAAGTTCTGTTTATAAGTTTTGCTGCTTAACGATGCGTATTTGTCTATGGAAGTCGATATAATATAATTTGCTTGCAAACTGTCTTTATGTATTATTTTGAATTCCACAATTTTAATGGCAGGAACAATTTTCATTTCAAATAATTCGAGATTATATAATTCAATGGTCAAGAGGATACAAATTGGAAGATTCAATTTCTCTATTGTGTTTTTAATATTTACAAAATTGGAGCGTTACGTGGCTGGTGAAATTGTAGGAGTCCAGTATTGGAGCAGCTAATATGAGCAACCAACTTATCATCATAATCAGTTTCCTAGTTTCGTCACCGTTTGCTTAATTTTCTATTAAAAATTAAGCGAATTGTTGCTTAGCTAGGGAGCAACAATCATTATGATGCGTTGTTTGAATTCAATATTGAACAAAAAAAAAAGAAAATTTTTTGCCTACCTGAAATCGAAGCTTCAGATACGTTGTTCGTAACTGAGTAATATTTGTTATCGGAACACATCTTTTTGTGCCCGTATGAGATGGTCCAATAGATCACTCATCATTTATGAGATGGACAGTACAAGAATGGGTTCAACATAAAAAATGAGATTTGCTACAGCTGCTATACAGAAAAGCATGAATTCGGATATCGAATTGTAGAGACTTATATACTTTATTCTGCTGTTTAGTCCTGTAAGTCTCCGTATATCCCCATCAAGATGAAGTATTTTTTTTTT